>JALAZF010000117.1:11110000-11377500 GCA_022829125.1 Lathyrus tuberosus
AATGGGAGGTAAGATGAGTTAGCTTGTTGGTTAGACCTAGGGCATAAGCTATGTGTGTAACAGTGCCACCTACATGGATAGGTCCTTTGGAAGATCCAGCAGTTAAGTATAGGTTATACATCAGAAAATTACCACTGGCTAAAGGGCATGACTCAGCAGTACAAAAGAGCATCAGAATCTCTTCTGCAGTAACCTGGTTCTCGGTTTCACTTCTACCAAAGAAAGTCTTGGCTAGGATCATTTGGAAATAACGGAAAGCTGGGTTGTGGATTTTGTTTGCTAATTGGGTGGAAGGACCAGGTCCTCCTCCACCAGTGATTTTACTCCAGAATCCATCAAGTTCATCTTGCATAACATTGGTTTCATGCATAAAATGGATTGCATCCAAGCCACACTGAAAACCAAGTATTTTAGCAAAATCTCTGTGGTTAAGGGTGTACTCATTTCCAAATAGTTTGAATCTAATGCTTCCACTGTTGTAACCTCTTCCACTGTTGGGGTCATAAATGAGTGAACTGAGGAACTCTAAGGTTAGATGCTTATAGGTTACATTCATTGCTTCAGAATACTCATCCCACTGGAGCTGGTGACTAAGGTACCTCACACTGGCCTCAATACCTAAGGCTGTTAGACAGTTTGGGTCAGGGTACCTAGTGGGTAGTATCGGTCTCTCAGAAAGGACTACATATTTCCTCCTCTGTGCGTCATCTCGGAACACGATGTGCATGTCATCATAGCTCTGCATCCTGAAAAGAAAGTTAGTGTAGAATATCTGGGATGATGTGATATGTAACCTGTAAACATAGACATTTCATAAGTCAGTCCAGTTAGTCAAATAATATAAATAATAAATCTTTTTCTTTTTTTTTCTGAAATAAATTATATGCATAAAAAAATAAAAAATAATGAAAAGAAAGACGTGGGTTGCCTCCCACGCATCGCTTGTTTTACGCGTTAGCTGGACGAATGTAAAACTTACGTTGTGGATGTTGCTATAGGTGGGTCTATCAGAGTATGACCAGAGTAGTAGGTAGGTATGTCACCTCCATAGTAGGGTTTCAATCTTTGTCCATTCACTAGAAAGGGACTACATGAATGATTTACAATTTCAAATGCTCCAGATTTTAGGACTTTGGTGACCTCATAGGGTCCAGTCCACCTCGAGCGTAACTTACCAGGAAACAATCGTAACCTAGAATTGAAAAGTAGTACATGATCGCCTACGTTGAACTCCTTTTTGGCAATCCTTTTGTCATGTCATGCTTTGGTTCTTTCTTTATATATTACAACATTTTCATAAGCATTTCGGCGTAACTCTTCTAATTTGTGGATATCTAGAATACGTTTATCTCCGACTGTTAAGTAATCCATATTAAGAGCTTTTATGGCCCAGTAGGCCTTATGTTCAAGTTCAAAGGGTAAATGGCAAGATTTTCCGTAGACTAATTGATATGGGGTTGTCCCTATAGGGGTTTTAAAAGCGGTTCTATAAGCCCACAAGGCTTCTTGTAGTCTTAAGGACCAATCTTTTCTAGAAATTGATACGGTTTTCTCTAAGATTTGTTTTATTTCCCTATTTGATACTTCTACTTATCCACTAGTCCGCGGGTGATAAGGTGTAGCTACTCGGTGTTTAACTCTGTATTTTTTAAAAGGTTTTCGAATATCCTAGATATGAAGTGCAATCCTCCATCGCTTATTACTAATCGAGGTACTCCAAACCTAGGGAATATATAGTTTTTAAACAGTTTAATGACTACACGAGTATCGTTGGTGGGTGAAGCTATAGCTTCAATCCATTTGGATACATAATCAACAGCTACTAAGATATATTTGTTTCTCATCGAAGATGGAAAAGGTCCCATAAAATCTATACCCCAAACATCGAAGAGTTCTACCTCCTGAATATTTCTCAGAGGCATTTCATCTCTTCTTGAGACGTTCTCTATGCGTTGACATCTGTCACATCTTACAATGTAGGCATGAACATTGTACCATAAAGTTGGCCAGAAAAGACCTGCTTGAAGTATTTTAGCGCATGTTTTGGATGAGCCTAGATGAAGAGTGACAATGTTTAATTATAGTTTCTACTTCTTCTTCAGGGACACAACAACGGAAAATGCCATCTGCGCCTCTTTTGAATAAGAGGGGTTCGTCCCAATAGAAGTGTTTCACGTCGTGATAGAACTTCTTCTTCTGTTGGTAATTTAGATCAGGTGGTATGATATCAGCTGCTAGATAGTTAACAAAATCTGCATACCAAGGTGTGGTTATCACTACGAGAGCTTTTTCAATGTCTAATTCTAAATAGGGGTCAGGATCATCATTATGGATGGTTCTAACTGCTCCTATTAATCTATCGTGTGCGAAATCATCATTGATAGGAACAAGATCTGGCTTTAGATATTCAAGCCTTGAAAGGTGGTCAGCAACCACATTTTCAGTGCCTTTCTTATCTCGGATCTCCAAATCAAATTCTTGAAGTAAAAGGATCCAGCGTAGTAATCTAGGCTTAACATCCTTTTTGCTTAATAGATATCTTATCGCAGCATGATTAGTGTAGACTATGATTTTTTCTCCTACTAAATAGGATTAAAATTTGTCGATTGCAAAGACTACTACCAGGAGTTCCTTCTTGGTTGTGGCATAATTAAGTTGAGCCGCATCTAAAGTCCTACTGGCGTAGTAAATCACATGGAGTTTCTTATCCTTCTTTTGTCCTAAAACAGCGTCGATAGCGTAATCGCTAGCATCGCACATAATTTCAAAAGGTTGGTTCCAATCAGGGGGTTGAATGATGGGTGTGGAAATCAGTGCTTGTTTTAGGTATTTAAAGGCTTCAAGACATTTATCATCGAATTTAAATTCGGCGTCTTTCATAAGTAAGTTGGTTAATGGTTTGGTTATTTTGGAGAAGTCTTTAATGATGCGTCGGTAGAAACCGGCGTGTCCAAGAAAACTTCGGATTTCTCTAATGGTTTTGGGTGGTTGTAGGTTTTCTATTACTTCTATCTTCGCTTTATCAACCTCAATGCCTCTTTCGGACACTATGTGGCCTAGTACTATGCCTTCAGTAACCATAAAATGGCATTTTTCCCAGTTTAGAACGAGGTTGACTTCTACACATCTTTCCAGGATTTTCTCAAGGTTGGTTAAACAATTTTTAAAACTGGATCCACATACCGAGAAATTTTCCATAAATACTTCCATGATCTCATCAAGGAAATCTGCGAATATTGACATCATACAGCGTTGGAAGGTAGCTGGGGCATTGCATCGTCCAAATGGCATTCGTCTGTAAGCAAATGTTCCATAGGGACATGTAAAGGTTGTTTTCTCTTGATCATCAGGGTGAATGGGTATTTGGAAGAATCCTGAGTATCCATCCAAATAGCAAAAGTAAGAGTGCCTAGCTAAACGTTCGAGCATTTGGTCTATGAATGGAAGTGGGAAGTGATCTTTCCTAGTTACCTTATTAAGCTTCCTGTAATCAATACACATCCGCCAACCATTTTCTATACGTTTGGCTATTTGTTCTCCTTTTTCGTTTTGTACAACGATGACACCTCCTTTCTTAGGTACCACATGTACTGGGCTTACCCATTTACTATCAGATATTTGGTATATTATTCCAGCCTCTAACAACTTTAACACTTCCTTTTTTACCACGTCACTCATTATAGGATTTATCCTTCGTTGATATTCTCTGGAGGGTTTTGCGTCTTCCTCCAGCATAATTCGGTGCATACACACGGAAGGACTTATTCCTTTGAGATCAGAGATATTATAACCTAGAGCCGAGGGATATTTTCTTAAAACATCTAAGAGTTGATTGGTTTCAGGACCATCTAACGTGGCACTGACTATGACTGGGCGGTTTAATTCTTTGTCTAAGAATTTGTATCTTAAATTCTTAGGAAGCTCCTTAAGCTCTATAGATGGTTTTTTCGGACATGGCATATGATCTGGGGTAAGTGCCAAGCATTTGTAAAGACTGTTATCTATGTAAGATTCAGATAGGCGCTCAAATCCGTCGTCCTCCATAATGGGGATCGAAGGTAGTTTGATGGTTTCCACTGGATCTTCTTTATCCAGTTCTCTTATGCATTCATCAATTATATTTATGGCATAACATGAGTCATCTATGGCTGGTGCATTTAAGAATTGGGATAATATATATTCTACTTTTTCATTACCTACCTCGAATGTCATTTTTCCTTTTTTTGACATCTATTATAGCTCCAGCTGTTAATAAGAAGGGTCTACCTAAAAGGATTAGGATCTCATCGTCTTCCTTAATGTCCATTACGACGAAGTCCGTTGGAATATAAAGCTTACCAAGCCTAACTGGGACGTCTTCCAAAATGCCAATTGGATACTTAACTGAGTTGTCGGCTAATTGGAGAGATATCCTAGTCGGTTGCATTTCTCCTAGGTTTAACCTTTTACAAACGGCTAACGGCATTAAGCTTACACTTGCTCCTAAGTCCAGAAGTGCTTTATCAATAACTTGGTTTCCTAAAACACAAGGTATGGAAAAACTTCCCGGGTCTTTCTCTTTTTTAGCAAGCTTATTCTCAGCAATTGAATTACATTCTAAAGGTTTAGGATCATCTAATCTTCATTTGTTGGTTAGAATGTCTTTAAGGAATTTGGCATAAGATGGTATTTGGGTAATAGCTTCTGTGAATGGAATCTCTACGTGGAGTTTCTCAATCACTTTTATGAATTTCTTATATTGGTTATCCAATTTGGTTTGTTTAAGTCTTTGTGGGTATGGAATCAGAGGTTTGTAAGGAGGAGGTGGTACATAAACTTTTTCATTCTCTTCTCTTTCCTTCTCCTTAACTTCCGTATCTTTAGATTTCTTAGGTTCCACCAATTTCTCAACTTCTTTCTCAGGTTTTTTCACAACTTCTTTCCTAGGAGGTTCTGGATTATTCAACCCGGGGTTTGTAGGCCCATCGTAAGTGGTCCCACTCCTTAGATCGATAGCATTTGCGTGCCCTTTAGGGTTAGGTTGAGGTTGTCCAGGGAATTGTCTTCCTGGTGTAGCATGAGTGGATTGTTGTTGTGCTACTTGAGAGAGTTGGGTTTCAAACATTTTGTTATGGGTAATTACAGAATCGAGTTTAGTACCCAACTGGGTAATTAGTCCATTCATATGAATGTTTTGGTTCATGAAATCTTTGTTCTGCTGTAATTGAGCTGAGATGAATTCGTCCATCTTTTTCTCAAAATTTGATTTCTGAGGGGCGTAAGGTGTAGATTGATTGGGTCTTTGAGTTTGGAAACCAGGTGGTCTTTGAGGTGTTGAATTTTGAGTAGGGTTATTATTTTTATAGGAAACATTTGGGTGATTCCTCCATCCAGGGTTGTATGTGTTTGAATAAGGGTTTCCTTGGGCGTAATTAACCCTATCTGTGGTACTCTCGGCTAAAAGGTTGCATTCAGCTACAGTATGTCCTGAGGTTCCACAGATTTCACATCCGGGTTGTATAGCTGTTATGGTTGCTGTGGGGTTGATAGTCAGGTTTTCTATAGCGTCCATCTTTGCGTTCATATGGTCAAAACAACTCACTTCATACACACCTCCTTTGGTCTCTTTCTTCTCCACCGGTGCTCGTTCGGTCCCACATTGGTAATGGTTTTGTGCCATATCCTCAATGAGAGCGCTAGCCTCGGGGGTAGGGTTTGTTCATTAAAGCGCCACCAGCGGCAGCGTCTATGGTCATCTTTGTGTTGTACATGAGTCCATTATAAAAGGTATGGATTATGAGCCATTGTTTTAAGCCATGATGTGGACATGCTCTTAATAGTTCTTTGTATCTTTCCTAAGCGTCGAAAAGTGATTCTCCCTCGTTTTGGGTAAATCTGGTTATTTGGTTTCGTAGAACAACAGTTTTACTCGGTGGAAAGTATCTAGCAAGGAATACTTTCTTTAGGCCATTCCAACTGGTTATAGAGTTGGCTGGAAGGGAATCTAACCATGATCGGGCTCTATCTCTAAGGGAAAATGGGAATAGTCTTAGACGTATTGCCTCAGGAGGAGCTCCGTTCGCTTTTAAGGTATCGGCTAGCTGAATAAAGACTTTAAGATGTTGGTTCGGGTTTTCCGTAGGAAGACCTGCGAACTGGTTCTGTTGTACTAATTGTAATAGAGATGGTTTTAATTCGAAGTTATTGGCTGGTATAGTTGGGTTAACTATACTAGAATGAGGTTCTTCGTTAGAGGGTAGGGCGAAATCCTTAAGAGGTTTAGCGTTTTCTTCGTCTGCCATTGCTCTTTTGAGTTTTTGAAGTAAAAGACGAGCTCGGGCGCAACATTCAGGTTCTTCTAATGGATCAACTAAGTTTCTGGTACTGCGAGTTCTTCGCATTTACCGGCTAAGGGATGCCTTAGTCTAGACGGTGTAACGATAGGGTACGAAATTTTGAAGTAATTGGTCCCTGGCAACGGCGCCAAAAACTTTATGCATGTTATCCGCAAGTATACGGATTACGTCAGAGTAATATAAAAGATTTATCGATCCCACAGAGACCAATGTCAATCTATCGATTACTATTGTTACGTTGTTTATCTAAGGCTAATAAATATCACAGTAAAAGTTTTCTACAGAACGAAAATAGAAATAAATCAGATAAATACTATACTGGAATGTAATTCACATCAATCAAACAATACTCCTATCATCTAAATAGTAACACTTACGGGGCAATGTTTTCTTCTTTGAAAAAAAGTTAATTAAAAAGGATCCGCCGCGTTAGCGTGATCGGAACCAGACCTAAACTTTAATCTATACCAGCCGCTCACGCTGCACCGGTCGCTCTCTGCGTTAAAGTGATAAAGTCATTTTTTATGTAATTACCTCTAAGACTTAGTTAAAAAGTGCTTTCGATTGAAAATATTTTATACCAAAGGTTTTCCGGCATATGTTCGGCCAACCGGATCCTAAATCTATAAACGCGTCCGAAAATAGTTTAAAACCTCTTTCTAATAATATAAAACTTTCCTAGTTAATCAATAAAGTGCTTCCGCTGTATTTATCAATTAACAACTAACAAACTCTTTTCTAAAATGCCGGATGGTTTTCGATCTTACCCGATCTAGTCACAGTCATTACGCAAACAAAAACACGGTCTCATTTACGTAATGACCGATCAATTGAAGTTCAGAAGAGTTTAATTAAAATAAAAAATAGCCCCTAAAGTATTTCTAAAGAGATGACATGTGGAGTACCATCGGAACGACGATCCTCACATCTCAGCACAAGGGATTTAGCTGGACATGGTAACTAAAAACATAACAATAAATTGGTTTGCAAAGTAAAGCATTTGTAAGATAAAAATGTGCAAAGTGTGAGAGTATACTTTGAGAGAATGAATACAAGTGTCACGCTTGAGTTCAGTTCCAAAAGATAAGCAGATCACACAGAAACTTAAAATAACAAAGTAAGGGCAGAGACAGAAAATAAATGAATGTAAAGCAGTGCAGGAAAATAAACGAATATAAAAGCGATGCGGAATATAATAAAATGCAATTTTTAAAAGAAACCTGCTCCAAAGCGGAGACTGGATCTGGTACAGAGCTGGAAAATAAATTGCGGGAAAGTAAATAACTTCAAATATAAACACTCCTAATTATGGTTGCCCCAATCTAACTAACAACGATAGTGCAATAACCCCTCGATGTGACGGATTATTGCTTTACAAAATGAACTTTATGCCTAAGGTTGGAAACTAGGATTGGATGAAATAAAAGTGAAAATACAAGGCTTATTTATAGGAATCTTGAAGTTGTAACTGCCTCTCATCATTATGAAAAAACGGCTAAATAATAATTTTCTTCGTGTGTAACTGCTTCTAACGTTTCTGACCGTTTACCTGTTACAAGGGTCGGCGCCAGCCGACTCCCTCTCCGCGCCCGCCGAGTGTGCATGAGGAATAAAACGTCTTTTGTGACTGTTGGAATGTGGGTGAAACCTACTACTCAAATGACGTCCTCTATGTGTTCGCTGAGTGAAACGGTTAGTGTACAATTTGCACAGAAAATCTCCGTTTTGCGTCGTTTCTTCACTGCAAGCTCAAATCAGGCAATGTATCTGAAAGTAAAACAAAATACCATAATAACAAGGGAAAATAACAAATAAACAACTAAAAATATGTGCAATCGGAGTCAAATATATAGTGTGTTTCAGTGTTATCAGCGAGCATACTAATCAAAACTCTAGGTCCAGTACCTTCATACCAATCAAAACTTAGGTCCAGTACCTTACCAAAAACACCCAAACATCAACAAAAACTCACTCATATTTCCCAAGAAAATTTCCCGACCCATTAACGAATAAACACCATCAAGTACAAAGCGAAACCTAAAGCTAATATCCTGTGGATAACCACATATAGGATGGGAAATTGACAACTCCCAATTGTATAACCTGACCCGGACCCCCCAATCTCTTTTAAGAATTTGTTCAGTTAAACATTCGCGTGCAAGGTTAGTTTTAGATAGCTTCCATTTCCCTTTCAGCTTCATGGTATAAATAAGAAATCAGAAAGTAGCACCCCCTCCTACCATTGCAGTGAGGAAAACCCTGCGATAAGGTGGTCGCGTCACCGACAAAAATCGCTCGCTACAACATCCCGTCAGGATTCTTTCAGAGTATTTACCCCGTTTCTTACCATTTATAACTCCTTCCGTGCCTTTTGCACAAGGTCTTTTCAACTTACATTTTGTAAGTCTTCCCGCGTCCTTTCCACGAAGTATCTCCTCCCTGCCTTTTGCATAGGAGTCAGCTTACCTTTTGTAAGTGCTTTCGTTGCCTTTTGCACGAAGCCGTATCTCTCGCTTGCCTCCTGTAAGCGCTCTCGTTGCCTTTTGCACGAGAAAGAACTTCGCATATTGAGTACAAATATAGGAATGGATGAATAATCTATTCCCTTTTCGATCAATTTGGACGCTTGATGTCTGTGTGGCCAAGTACTGAATGATTGCCATACCCCGAGAGTGTCACCTCCGCCGTTGTGAGTGTGAGGTCAAACGATGTTCTAGTACCTCTTGCCAGTTCCCTCAGCCTTTTGCGTGAGGCTGGTTATTTCCGTTTGCACTTGCCTTTTGCAAGTTATCTTGGCCTTTAGCACGAAGATTGTTTTCCACTCCGTCTTTGCCTTTTGCAAGTCCCCATTGCCTTTCGCAATGGATTCAGCTTACCTTTTGTAAGTATCCTTTCTACCTTTTGTAGAAGGAGTATATGACCAACTCTTTATCCCAGCCTTTAGTTCAGGAGTCCTCGTTGCCCTTCGCAAGAGGAAATCAGTGTTTCTCATAACCTTTTGTTTAGGAGTCCTTTCTATCTTTTGTAGAAGGAATATCATTACTATATCATTGTTTCTCCTAACCTTTTGTTCAGGAGTCCTTTCTACCTTTTGTAGAAGGAACATTATTACTAGAGCATTGTTTCTCCTAACCTTTTGTTTAGGAGTCCTCGTTGCCTTTCGCAAGAGGAAGTTATTGTTTCTCCTATCCCTTTGATCAGAAGTCCTCTCCGCTTTTTGTAAAAGGAATACATCAAGCCAATCAAGTTTTTCCTAACCTTTTGTTCATGAGTCCTTTCTACCTTTTGTAGAAGGAATATATCCAATCTAATTGTTTCTCCTAATCTTTTGTTCAGGAGTCCTTTCTACCTTTTGTAGAAGGAATAAGTCTACTCATTTGTCAGTTTCTCCTAACCTTTTGTTCAGGAGTCCATCCTGCCTTTTGTAGGAGGAATATTATTATCAAGTTTCTCCTAACCTTTTGTTCAGAAGTCCTTTCTACGTTTTGTAGAAGGAATATACCTAGTTGATCGTTTCCATTCTGAGAATCTGGCAGATCTCCCATCTCAGGACTGGCAAAAGCATAACATGCATTGCATATCATAGCATCTCCATCATAAAGAAACCTTGTTTTCCCTAGTGCAATCATCAGTCCTTAGTAAATAAAACTACAAAAAATGTTCACCCATTATTCCATGCTCCGCACCAAGTCAATTTCCATCCCCAATACATCATTTTTTCCCAGCGGGAAAATTTTTGGATATTCTTATATTTAATCCTCTTTTACCTCGAATGCCTGAAAGTCGTTGCTATACATACTTTCAAGTGGAAGAAGATTCAATAGGTGCAGCTGTCACACCCCAAAATTTGCCCTACCCTTTTTACCTACATCCTAGATAGCTCATATCATGCATATACATTTGATCATATAACATATCATACATTCAATAATCATCAAGACTGGGCATACGAGTCAAAAGTCACACATTAAGAGTTTTATCGTCCTACATGTTGTGGCTCAGGTGGATACTGAGATCATCAAGCTTTGAACTATCACAATCACCATATTAGGGTTTTGGTGAATACTCAAAGCGTTGGCTATGCAACTATAAAAAGAATCATCTTCTTATGTTCATCATCACTTGATAAGGGTTTATTTCCCTGGTTAAGTGACCTTCAAGTGATTTCCTCAGGAGGACTATACATCGATGCTTCTGATCGCCCAAAGTATCTTCATTACTTAAGGAGCAAGTTATGGGTAAGGACTTTGGTTTATACGGTCCATTCCAGGCACATTCAAGATCTATGAAAGATCGGTTTCATTCATGGCCAAGTGCTTTGGTCATTACATGGTTATGAGTTCATTCAAGTTTATTCAAGATTGATTCTATTGGTGCAAGATAAGAACAAGATAATTATATTTGATTCAAGGTCTCATGTCTACAACAATTGCAAGTCAATTCAAAATTTATCTTTAGTCCATTGTCCAACCACTTTAGAAACCATTCTTATCCATATTCAAATATCCATATTCACTTTCCCATTCTTTTCAAACCAATTTTTCCACTATTATAAATCACATCTTTAGTCCATATTCGTATCAAGATCCATTTTTTTAACCCATATTCAACCATTTTAAGTTCACATTAAATCATTTTCCTAAAATAAGTCCATAATCTATTTTAAGCCCAATTCACAATTCATGTCCATTACTAATCCCAGAATTCACATTAAAAATCCATAGCCATTTCATTGAAATCCATATCCATTTTTAATTCAATTCAAAAGGTTCAATTTCCAAAGCAAAATCCAATTCATATCCATGTTTTCAAATACAAATCTATTTCCATTCAAGTCATCACTATTTCAAACCACTACTAGTTACAAAGTTTACACATTTTTTGACCAAGGCCACATTATTACCCTAGGCTCCTAACTCTACTTGAATAACCTTTCAATCTTCATGTCTTAAAGCCTCCAAGATATCTTCGTCCCTTCCCGAACAAAACTTGTAGAGCTTTTACTGCTAGCCAAAGTCCAATATCGTTCCTGCCACAACAAAAGCTAATTAGTTACCCCATATGATGCAAGAGCAACTCACACCATTCAACCAACCTCATGGGAACCATGCTGACACTACAAGACAGATCCAAACACACACATTGACCATGCTAAAGCACATTGCACGACACCAATAATTCGAAGCCGGTTCAGCGTCCAAAATTAACCTTATAACAGCATCCCAAATTTTAGTGCAGCAGATGCTTTAAGACTTGCAGGAATTGGGAGGAATGAATTTATTGATATAATGAACAAGTGCAGATCTAATAAAATCATGTGGAGGCTGAACAAATCAATTGCAAAAGAACTCTTGCCTACACAACCTGTAGATTTTCCTATTGAATCTTGGTGGGGAGTTTGTCTGGTGAACTGTACTTTGGAAGACTTTAAGAAACTATCTGAAGAGAAAGTTGTCACGGTGAAGAAGTTATTGATGCCAATTCGAAGCTGTTATGGGAAGAGAGGCAATTAGCATCACTTGCTGCACTGAGTTCATCACCATTGAGCCCGTCAAGCACGACACTTGCTACAGTGTCGAATATCACTGTTAAGAGCATACAAGTTTTATTCTCGTCGCCGGTTTTTATCATCACTGCAGAGTATTCACTAGATCATGTCAAGCATCAAATTTGTTTATTCGACCAGTCGCATCCTACAAAGATTAGAATTAGTTGTGGAATCGGCGACATCAGGAAATACAAAACAAGATGAGTGCAATAAGAAGTTTAAGAATATCAAGCAAATAGTTAAACTCACGTGTGGGTTCTGATGAGTTGCAGACAATGTGAAGGTTGGTTCGAGAACATTTTCAGTTACTCGTATCTGTCGCGGATGTAGACCACAACGGTTGGACAATGGATGGAAAGGTTCGTGACTTTGAAGAGCAGCACTATATGTTCTGATTCGATACATACTTAATTAGAATACATAATGGTGTTGTTTCTCAAATCATCAGTACAAACCTATTGTTCTAGCAGATTGACGGAAATTGTGACTGCGACTTGGAAATTGATTTACCTGCAACAGAGTTCAAGAAAATGTAATTAAGCAGTGGATTCAATTTATTTATTATGGATCTTATGCTCGCATTGGCATCCAAACGCTTGAAACTTGGAGTTTGTAAAGATAATATCAAAACATCAAACATGAGAAAAAAACCTGAAAAATCAAGGCACTGACTACAGCCTCTCAGGCTTCCCGTCTCTATCTCATGGTTCAACTCATTGATGGCTACTTGGAAAATTACGGTTCCAATTCTCAAGAACCAGCAATTTGGTCACTATCGAAGTGTTGTGATTCTATTATTGGAAGGAGTGTTTCGCATGTCGTTGTCTTGAGCATGTGGTTTACATAAACCAGTTTATGAATGTATATGCACCAAGGCAGAAAGAGTTCAAGATTCTATCAATTGGCTTGGTACCGCTACAACCGTAACAGGGCAGGCTGCAAACTTTGCGAGACCAAACACTGATAAAGGTGTCAGTATGGATCACACTGGCTATGTAAAGAGGTGCAGTCCATAACATCATTATTCGGTCAAGCTATACCATTGAGACTGTTGAAGCGGAACGGATATCATCTGAAGTCACCTAATGACGATTCAGCCGCTACGAAACTGATTAGTGACCTCACTAGTATACATATCTCCACAAAATGTTGCATAGCAGAATGAAAGTGTCACTTACTTATCTTCCTAAAAAATGGAGGTTCCTTGGTTCGTCATTGTTGGCTTATCTACTCATCAGGTTAAGACAAATCGAGAATGCTAGAAAACACTTCTGTCACCCTGGGTTGACTCTGAATCCAACCGAGATGTTCAAGGTGCAACTAGAGGATAAGCTTTTTGAGGGAACTTGATAGTGCTTCTACTGTTGAAGCTGATTCTTCTCCGCACCTTTTCATGACGAGCTAAGCATTCCACTTACTGCATTGTAACAAAAATAACCAATTCATAACGGTTTAACCATTTTCATAATAAAATTGCATCCGCTTCACACACAAAATTTCATCATAACAGAATTCATTATAAACATAAATAATTTCCAGCTCATGAGTTTACAACATAATGTCAGTTTCATATCCATAACAGAATTTCCCAACTGTCAAAACCAACAACTAACCATCTTGAGTTCTACTTCATGATACTATAATAGAACCCCAAACTAATTGCCATGTTAGCTCAAATAACCCCCTAGTATATCTTAACAGAATCACACTAAACTAACCAACTCATAATGACCTAACTAACTAACTAAACTCCTAACTGATTTTTCCCTCAACTGACTTCTCATTCTAACTTCCATAACAGAATCTCACTCACTGAGTCCACCCTAACTGACTGAGTCAGGACAGTTACCTCAGTCAGTTACTCATAACAAACTTCCCATAAGCCATTCCCGCTCGATCCACTCTCCATCTCACTCTATAAGTACCAATAATCACCAATCTCTCGTCAGTTTCACCAAGCACACTTCATCATTCCCTCTTCATTTCCATCACCTTCTCTACGTCTCTCAATCTCTCATCTCACTTCACCCTCAACCTATCCTCCACTACACGCTCACGATCTTCCATGGTTGAGCAAGCTTCGCATTGAAGCTTGCTGCGAACCAGAGCTAAACCTCATCTCAGTTCACTCTTCTCTCGCAACAACAACCATACATCGTCATTCAGAATTGCAATTCAAAATGCGTGGAAGAAGTTCACGGACAAGCACAAGCAGTATACAGAAAGAGAAGAAGAACGAGGCATAAGGCGTTGAAGATTGAAGCGAAAGATAAGCGAAGAAGAGCAGAGTACGAGCCTTACCCGCGAAGTCATCGGCGTCATCGAAACTGCACCGGATTTGGAACGTACCCCGCAATTATCGTTTAAATTATTGATGTAGTTTGCTCCTCCGCCATTTCTCGTCAATTCCATGATCCAAAACTCGATCCAGTTGCATCTAATTCACGCATTTGGTAAAGCGATTAACCAAATCGCGTTTGAGGCTAGCGGTTCCCAAATCGTATTTTATGAAGCGATTAACCAAATCGCGTCTGAAGCTAGCGGTTCTCATATGGCCAGTTTGTTTCAGCTTTAAAAAAATAGATTTTTTCTTTGTATTTTAGAAAATAGATTCTACAAAAACGTTTTTCAAAACAATACAAATTTTTTAAAATTTATTTTTTATAAATTAAAAGACTAATTTTGACATTCTATAAGATTAATCTACATTATTGAAAATCAAAACATAGTCAAAATCACAATTTTTTCAGAAAGTTGTATTTCAAAAATGATTTTCATGAAAAGTTATTTGAAATAGCTTCAAAATTAAGTGATTTTTTGAAATGTTGATATCCAAAAAAAGTTTCGATAAAATGATGAAATACCTAAAATAACATTTTAAGAATAACTATTCAAATCAAATTTTTATTTGAAGCTTTTATGAAAAGTTTATTTGTAAAAAAATTTTCTACAAAATTATGTTACACTATAAAAATCATTTTAAAAAAAAAACAAAACAAACTGGCCCATAATCGCGTTTGAAGAAGCGATTAATCAAATCGCGTTTGAAGAAGCGATTAACCAAATCGCGTTTGAGGAAACGATTGTGATGATCATCGTATTTGCGAGCTGATTTAGGAGGTTTATTTTCTAGAGATTTCGAAAAAAGCGATTATGAATAAATTTTGGATTCACTCAAAGAGGGAGAGGGCGTTTGCTTTCCTGAACATGTGGAAAATGAATGGTTCCTTGCTGAATCCATGCTAATTTCTTTGGGCTTCTTGCCCTGGTTTCCACAATGCACCCCTGGTCTGAGAGTGGTGAAATTAATGGGCTTACCCTAAGCCCAATGTGGAACTTCATTTTCTGCACCACCAGTTAACTATTCTGCCCCTAATTAACTTAAAATTAATTAATTGATTAATTAGCATAGTTGATTGTTAATTGTTTTGTGAATTAGTTTTTTATTAATATTGTTGATTAAACATGGTGTTTTGTTGATTGAAATCATGATTAGTGTGATTGAATTCGAATATTATTCGTTTTGTTTGTGAATCTTCATTAAGGAAAATCATGTAGATCTTGATTAGTCAAATTGGTTGAATGTTACCATGTTCATGGGCTTGATTAAATTGTTAAGTGTTGAATTTTGTGACTAAGATTGTGAATCCTGATTTAATGAGCATGTAATCTGATTAATTAGGTTCTGTGAGTTCCTCTTGATATCATGTCTATGATTGATGATCTTGATTGCTTGTTTCAACTTCCCGATTTAATTATGTACGAACACTTGTTTCCATGCATAGCATCCTTTCATTATTACTACATACTAACCGTTCTGATTTATTTTGTGAGGTATTCATATGAGCTATAGCTACATTGGACATTTGGACATTTATTTACTGTACATTATCATTGTACCTTGCTTTAGATTAGATCTCCCCCCTTGGTGGGTGTAACACCCCAAAATTTGCACTTGTATTCTATTTCTAACTGGCTTATGTTTCATTTCATTTCACATCGTCATTTCTGCATTTGCATGGTTCTTTTGGGCATGGGATCAAGGTATTTTCTCGCGCTTCAGCAGCTTATCCAATTCAAAAGAAATTCCAACAGTGTTTAGGGCCAAGCAGATAGCTTTCAAAGTCTTTTTGAGCATTTATTTTGCTCATTAGATGATTTGACAATCAGAAGCTCTGGCAGTCATTTTTTTGATCAGCGATTCAGCACCAGACGATTATTTTCAGCAGTATTCCGAGTACGAAACAAGTCCACAACATATTTCAGGCATGATTCAGTGGTAATATCCAATGACAGGTTTCAGAGGCTTAGTATGGCTCAGAACGGGTGAAAACATGAATTCTGCAACATTCCCTCCTTTTGGCGCCAAAATTTTGAATTTTTGAATTGAGTAATCGATTACTCAAAGTGAGTAACCAATTACTCTGGGCGAAATTGCAAAAATATGGCAATTTTCAGTACTGCAGAATTTTTGAGCATTTTTGATCATGTGCTTGGCTTGTGCATGTGTGGGAAGGATCTAGAACTGATCTATTTTCATCATTTTCCACCCAAAAATTCAAATTCCTTCCAACAATTTCCACTCCAATTCCTCATTTCCTTTCCTAATTCATTTTCCACCTCAATTTCCACCCACTAAACCTCACTGCAAACCCAAACTTAACTCCTAACCTAGGGGTTATTTAATCAATTCATTCCAAACCTCTCAAAAACCTTGATCATTTTTCACTCTCAATTTTCAGAATTCTCTCTCAATTCTCTCTCACTTTTTCACTCTCAACCTCCATTTTCAACCACACTCAAAGCTCTTCCATAGAGAATAACAAGTTCTTCATTGGAACTTGTTAATTCTTGAGCTAAAGCCTTTCATCATCACTCCATTGTTGCTTTTGATTGGTGATTTTCGTTTGGATCTAGATCTGGAATTTCAGAAGTGCTTATTGGAAGTGATTTTGGAGTATTGGTAGCTTATTGCTTGGATTTTCAGCTTTTGCTTGCAAGGAGCTCATAGATCTTGGAATTTCTTGCTTGGATTCATCAAATTCTGTTTGCAACACTTACCAAAGTAATTCTCAGCTTTGTAGGTTGGTTTATCCTAGATCTATACTTGATTTAGCTTAATTTTAGCTTATGCAATGTAGATCCTTGGTTTTGCATGTGATTTGATCCATTTGCTTGAATTTAATTGTTCATGTTGATGATTATTGGATCTAAGTGATGTTTGGTTGCTGTGATTGAACTTAATTTGTGTGCATTGTTGATTACATGATCATTGGAATTTATTGCATAAGTGATTTTGCTGCTGAAAGTGCTTTTCAAAGTTGAATTTCTGCCTCTGTTTCAGTGGTAATCGATTACTCAAACCGGGTAATCGATTACTCTGCCTTATTTCCACGTTTTTAGTCAAATTTCAGCTGAGTAATCGATTACTCAAACAGGGTAATCGATTACTCTGCCTTATTTCCACGTTTTTAGTCAAATTTCAATTGAGTAATCGATTACCCTATGTGAGTAATCGATTACCACTGAAGCAGAGTGTGTTTTTCTTGCATTTTCTTACTTGTTTGAGGTCTCTTGCATGTCTAAACTTCATGGATTGATATGTTGATGATTTGTGGATCATTCTTGAGTTGTTTTACCTCACACCTTTGCATGAACACGATTTCTTCGACACGAGATCTTTGATTTCCATTGATGAATGTTCATGATTGTGTTGTTGTTTTCTTGATGTGATGAACACCTTGCACACACTCCTCGAGCATGTTAGTTGTGAATTATTGCTGGTGTTGCTGGAGTTGTTGTGTTGTGCATGCTTGCTTGCTTCTAATTTCATGAGATGCATACTTGGTTTGACGTGTTCATGTGCTTAATGTTGTGCATCGTCTCATGATGTTTTCAAGATTGTTTACCATGGTGTGTGGTATGATTGTGATCATGTTTGATTGAAAGAATGTGTAATGCTTGATGCATGTTCCTTATTCAATGTTTGTATCATTTCTTAAATGCATCACCTGCTGCCCTGTTTTCACTGCTGTCTTAGTGCATATGTGCTGTTGTATGTGCTGCTACTTGCCCCTTTTACAACTGTTTTATGTGCTGAACTTGAGCTGTTAAATGCTGTTTAGTGTATTGGCTGGAATTTACCGCTGTGCAGGTGCCGGAGCACTGTTGTAGCCGCTGTTTTTTATTTATCACTTTGGTTTTTGCCTTGCTTTTTGCTTGCTCCCTTAGGCTCCTAGTCCGACTTAATTTCTGATTAAGCTCGGAGTAGGATAGACATTAGGCTCTCATCCATGCATGCTAACTTAGGTAGATGTTTCCCCGTTGAACTCAACCATAGGGCCATCTTTGCATGACAACATTAAGATAGATTTCCCCTTAGTCTTTTCTTTTCGACTTGAGTCTTCTCTTCTCATCTCATAACAATTCTAAGACACTTATTAAAGGTAACGTGTATTGCGCATGAGCCTTGTATGTGGGAAATGAGGAATGAGGGGTTTCCTCTCATCCTTCTAGAGTGTTTAGCGGATGTCCTGTCTTGGGACGATTTGCTATACATTCGTTTCTACGTCATAGACTTCGGTGCAATGCAAGTTACAAACTAACTTCAATCCACTTTTGTCTAAAAAACACAAAACAAATTCAAATCCTTTTTTTATCCTTCGGGATCATTGAGTTTCAAACCGTTTTCAGAAAAGAGCTCGTCGCTCACGTAAAAAGCACTTACCGACCTCGTTAGGTCGAACTACGTTTGCTCTGATTCCTCTCTCTCGTCCGATTAAGGATACGTAGGCACGAGATGCGATATCTCGACGAGCAACCTTCCCCCTTTTCGACTCGTCCGTCGAACTACGTTGACTCTGATTCTTCGTTCATCCACGAAGATACGTAGGCATTGGATTTTGAATAATCCTTGCGAGTCCGTCTTAGTCTCCCCCCTCCCCGTTTTTTTGTTCAGCCGTAGACTTTAGGATAACTCACCCTTTGTTTAGACAACAAGCGTGGATCCCATCGAGTACGATGGACGCGTGGGGGTGCTAATACCTTCCCCTTGCGTAACCGACTCCCGAACCCGGACTATGGTTGCAATGACCATGTCTTTCCCTCTTCCAGGTTTTCTTCGATCGTTTCCTTTCCCTGCGTCGGGATAAATAACATTCGGTGGCGACTCTTCAGTTTCAGTTTCTTGCCGGTTGTTTTTTCGCGGGAGCGACAGCTGGCGACTCTGCTAGGGACAGGTTGACCTCCCACTGGTCCATCCCCTATGCGAGTCAATCCTAGCGCTTGTTTGTTTTTATTGGGTGTTTACTGTTGTTCTTTATTTTGTTGTATATTACTGTTTTACTGCATTTATTGCATTTCATTGTTATCATATATTGGACTGCGCTGTGCTGCACTGGTTTTTCTGTTTCGCGGGTTGGGATTCATTGAGAGATAATCCCAATACACAGGCTTGAGTATACACCTAGGACTAGAGTGGAAAGTAGTGGGACCTACGCGCCGTTTTGGTACGTTTGGTGTTCACGAAATTCAGATCCAGACGAGGCTATCTTGGGAGATATTCTGACATGCGCGTCTTGTGCATTTCGGGGTGTTTATCTAGAGAGCTGTCGACTCTGGTGACCATTTCCCCGAGAACTCAGTAGAGGCACTCCTCCCAAGTGGTAGTAATGGCAGACCAGAAATGGCAAACCCATTATACTTCTTGATCTGAGGACCCGAAGCTGGGAACTTACATATGATGACCTTATTTTTGGGGGAATCAGTGGACGACCTCTTTGTTTGGCGATAGTATTATACCCCGAGGGATGAATGTACTATTGCTTCTCAAATTGAGAATCTGGCGCTGAGGATCCTCAGTTTTCTAGAACCCACATGCGAGAGGGGATGGGTGTTTGCAGGTCTGCAGGTAACCGAAACCTTCAACCTACCTGGTTTTTTGGATTTCTCGTCAGTGCGTAGTTATCTACCTGGTTTTCTGGTTATTTCAGTGTTCTGATATTCTGGGTTTCTGGGTTTGAGGTCTTTGATCAGTTAACAACACATCAGATGTTCAGAGCAGTTTAATAACTTGATTCCATGTTTGCATTTGCATCATCTCTTGCATTCTAACATGTTTGACATTTTCCAGGGCTTACATCTTACCCTTGATTCCGGTTGCTGAGGTTTTCTTGTCATGGATGCTCGTAGGAAGAAGACTGTAGCTTACACGTTCCCAGACCCAACTCTAAAATTGATTCACGGGATAATTGGTATGACTGACCCTGGGGTTCACGCTGAGTTTAGTGATGAGTATGGGAGGTTACTGAAGTTTGTCCGTAACATCTCCAAGTACGAGCACGATGCAATCCACACACTCTTACAGTTATACGATCCTCCGTTGCGCTGTTTTACTTTCCCATATTACATCTTGGCTCCGACACTGGAGGAGTTCTCATTTATTTTGGGAATTTCCATCAAGCAAGATATGTCATTCTTTTCTGAAGAACGCCCAGAATTGGAAGAGATAGTTGCTGCTCTTCACATAGGAGAATCCACCCTGGGTGATAACATTGTTGACAAGCAAGGATTTAAGGGCTTTCTGTTGAAGTTTCTGTTTGATCAAGCTAGCATGTACGCTAAGGCAAAGAGTTGGACTGTTTTCAACGCCATATTGGCTCTGTGCATTTATGGAATTGTTCTATTTCCTAACGTCCCCGATCTTGTTGATATGCACACGGTTCAGATCTTTATCTTGAGAAACCCTGTGCCTACTCTTCTTGGTGATGTATACCATTCAGTCTATTACAAGAATGAGAATAGGCGAGGAAGGACTGTAAGCTGTTGTGCGCCACTCCTATCTACATGGTTTTTGTGTCATCTCCCTGAAACTGGGGCTTTCATTGATACGAGGGATTCCTTGAAGTGGTCTAAGAGGTTGATGGGATTGATTGCTGATAATATTGTTTGGTTCAATCATAGTCTACTGGGAGTAAAGCTCATCTTCAACTGTGGGGAATTCCCAAATGTATCTTTAATGGGGAGGAAAGGCGGAATTAATTATAACCCTTCCCTCACTATCAGGCAGTTTGGATATGCATTGAGAGATCCCCCTGAGGATCAAGATATCACAGAGTCCCTGTTTTTCAATGGCACTGAAAACCAAGAGATGTTAAGGAAAGCTGTGAATGCTTGGAAGCAAGTTTTAAGAGAGGAAATACCTTCTTTGGGAAGTGTAACAACAAGGCTTTTTCTCTGTATGTGGAGTGGATCCAGAAAAGATCGGAAGGGGAGCTCCTTCCTTTCCCAGTGGAGCCACCCTTGTACCCTCTGATGATTAAGCCACCTACCACAGTGGATATAGAGAGGTATAATAAACTGTGGGCTGCGACAGAGAAGCTGCGAGAAGAGAAACATGAATTGAGTAAAGAAATTGGCCAGCTGAAGCATGAGCGGGGTGAAGCTATGTATACTGCCAAGATGAAGACAAAGCTTCTTGCTAAGAAGGAAAAAGAGCTAGCAGATGATGTCATGGCCAGACAGAAGGTAGGGCAAGCTCTAAAGGGTGTCAGTAGGGTTCTCAAATCTAAGAAAGAAGACTTGGCCAAGGCTTTGTTAAAAATTCACAAGTTCAACTCTTACCGAAACACAACAATCACCGCCAACAAGCAGAAAGAAGATAAGTTTCTGGAGCAGATTGAGGGTCTGAAGTTGGAACTCAAAAAGAAAAATAAAGAGGTCCTATCAGGGATATGCGAGAGAAGAGTAGTCGAAGACAAACTCAATGAGGCCATAGCTACCATAGAAGGGTTAAAGATTCAAGCTGAAGTGAAGAGGCCTAGGAATGAGGGTCCCGGTATAGATAGTGTTTTTGAAGAAGATGCTTGGGAGTTGCACTGCCGATACTTGAAAGGGGATCATGCACAGAAGAGATATCCTCATTCAAGAGTTGATCCAGAGACCGAAGCATCCTGATACCAAGAAGCTGTTCAGAGAAGCACAAGACTGGAGCAAAGAGTATAATGGATGGGGAGGACTAGCACTTATGGATTTGGATGACCTACCATAGTTTGCTTTTTCTCTTTTATTGTGTTTGGATCACCGTCAGGCTTGTTGGTTGGGATATGTGATTATTGTATTTGGACCTCTATCTGTATCTTGGGTTGTAATTGTTGACAGATGATTATCCTCCAGTTTCTTAATATATGAGCAGAAGTTCCGTTCTATCTTGTTATCGAACTGGAATCAAGGGGTGCATCGCCCTGCGAATATTCAAACATGTTCATTTTCATTTGCATTTGCATAATCATAATCATTTTTGCATAACAGGTTTATCTCCGGCTTTCTTATCTTGCTCATTTCTTCAGACAGGATTGCTGATTAACGCATTCACCGCTACTCTACCAGACAAAATCAAAAGAGAGCCATGGATCAGGTGCAAGCTGAGTTGATTGAGATGCGGACTCGCATGGCCTTGTTTATGGAGTTGATGCATGTAACACCCGGATTTGTTTAATTGTATTTATTTATTTCATTTATGTGAATTTTGTGGAATGTGTGAATTTGTTGTATTTTACCTGCTAATTGAGTTAATTGGCTAATTTCCCTGATAGGTAAATATTTGTAATAAATTATAATTTCTTTTCAACTTTTATTTCCCGAAATATATTTCATCGCTGTTTATTTTGTATCGCATTTTGAGAGCGTTTGGGAGATATTTGAGCTGAGGGGTAAAATGGTCATTTTGAGAGGTTAGATATTTTAGAAAAATAGGTTTTTGTTTAAATAGAGATTAGAGAGAAATAGAAAGAAAAGAAAAAGAAGAGAAATAAAAGAGAGAAAGAAGGAAAAGGAGGGAAAGAAATGGAGAAGAGGAAAAGAGGTGGAAATCGACATAGCTCCGTTTCAAGCGCGATTAATCGGGTAAGGGTGAGAAGTTTCGATTATATCTTGCTTGTATATGTATATGTATGTATTTGTTTGAATGTTTGGTTGAAAAATATATGTTTTCCATTTGGTTGAAATTGTGAACAATTGATAGAAATCGATGTTTTCACGGATGAAATTCGATATAAACTGCGTAGAATACTTGTCGTTAGGTTTGGATCATGTTTTGGTTGTTATAGTATGAATTGGAAGTGTTTGGGTGGAAGAAATGGTGATTTTTGACCCAAAAAGACCCATAACAGCGCTGCTGAGAATTTCTGGGTTTGTAGGTTCGCTTTGCGAACCTCAGCGACGGGGAAAGCGAAGGTTCGCTGGTAGTTCGCATTGCGAACTTTCTGCTGTTTTTTCTCTGCCATGGTTCGCTGGGGGTTCGCATTACGAATAGGAAAGCGAAGGTTCACTGGGGGTTCACATTGCGAACTTTGTGCTGTTTTTTCTCTGCCACGGTTCGCTGGAGGTTCGCATTGCGAATAGGAAAGCGAACGTCACAAATTTTCTATTTTGTTTTCTTCAAAACTTTTGATCCGTAACTCGGATTAAGGCACGGTCGGATGCGTTGGAAAGCTATTTCAATGCTCTTTATGATAGTGGAATACGAACATATGTTTATGAATGGATTGATATGGTAGAGTTGAATATTGTGATGAATGTGATAAGTGTAGGTTATGTTTCCACCAAAATTCATGAATCGGGAATTCGATTGATATGGGACTTGAAGCCTTGGAAAGAGAATCAAACGTGCTAGTAAATGGTTAGGTGATACCATGTGTTAACTAAGAATATTTGGTAGAGGATGAGTAGTGGTTTGTAGGTTTTGTTGTGTTTGTTGGTGTTCGATGCGATATGATATCTTCATATAATGTGGGGCTTTTGTGCTATCTATATGAAGTTGATGCATGTGATAATGATGTTGTTGTATGGTAAAATTCATTGTTTGATTGAATATCAATGTATGTTGTTATGAATGTTGTTGTGGGTAGCCTTCGTGGCGTGAATCCTAGTGTTGTGAGTATCATTGTATGATTGCAGGATTGTTGTGGTTGATGGTGAGTAATCCTTGATGTGAATTGATATGAGTGTATATGCTGAAATGCTAATTGTTGTGGTTTGTGGATTATGATGAAATGCATTGTTTATGTGAAATTCAATGTGTGTTATTTGGTGGCCTTATGGCAAGTAAATGCATTGTTTGAATTGATTTCCAATGCATGAATAATGACGATGAGATAATTCATATTGTTGATTTGTGAAGATGTATTTGATTGTCATGAGTCATTGTATGCCAAGCATCATGATATGCATCTTGTGATGTCGTGTGCCCTAGTGGGTGTGAGCGACGAAATGATTCCAGAGGGAATCTGCTGTAACGGCCGTGTGCCTTATACAAAGAGGACCTAAAGCGACGTTATAGACGATCGTGTGCCTTATACAAAGAGGACCTAAAGCGATTGGATCGTGTGCCTTATACAAAGAGGACCTAAAGCGATCCATAAACGTCGTGTGCCTTATACAAAGATGACCTAAAGCGACGAGGAACATCATTTGCCCGACAGGGAGTTACACTAAGTAACAAGCGATGATTCCAATAATTCCTGAGTGAATTAATGATGACGAGAATGATGGATGGATGGTACCGCATTGCATTGCATAGAGTCGTGGTGTCGGTCTCTGTGCATTTGCATAAATCATGAATGGATTGATTATGTGTGGGGAATTGTGAATCGATTGATTATGTGGTGAGCTTGTGATAGAATTGGTGATTTGATGTGCAATTATGATAAATGCATTGGTTATGGATGATATGTTTTATGTATAGACATATGCTATGTTTTGTGGAGATGTTGTACATTACATTGATTGTATTAATTCTTAATGGTGTACTATATATGAATATATGTGATGTGGGGATGTGTTTCCATATGTCATACCTTTGGTATGCCTTATGTGTGAATATGTGATTATGTTGGTATAATTGATATATGCTATGTGGTTGAATTATTAGAAATAAGTTATGTATCTGTGGCATGCTATATGTATTAATATGTGATGCTTGTGGTGAGAATAATTATGCATGTAAATTTATATGTGTTTGCATATTATTATGCAATCTTGATTTAGTTGTTATTTCTCACCCTTCTGCTGTGGTTTGTTGCTCTATAAGGCAATTGCAGATTAGTATCTTGGAGGCTTTTTGGGAAGATTAGTTCTCCATCCTTTTGTAGGTCTGTCTGCTCTGATACATAACACGGGAGTCGGGGAACGCTTTTGTTATATATGCATACATTTGTTGGATCTATTTTGTATTACCTTGTATGAATATTTTGATGTTATAAAACAATTTATTTTGTAAAACAAGTCAGTTATGGATCTTTCCGCTTTATTTCATAATTGAACTTTCCTTTTGTTGGAAAATGTTTCCCTTTTAGGTGTATTCCATTTTGTGTTATGTATCAAATTTATGAGCAGGGATTATGTTTTCTTTCTTTAAATATGGCATCCTTGTTTCTGTCGAAAAAATAAATTTTTATTTACTCTGATTTAATTATGTATTATTTATTCGCGATGGGAATTGGGGTGTTACATTAGTGGTATCAGAGCAGGTCGGTCCGTCCGGCCAAGTTGTTGAGTCAGTTGGTGTGACAGTTGAATACTGTCGTTGTTGTTTGTTCCTTAGTATGTGACATGTGTGTGAAACACTGTCAGTGCTTTCTGGTTTTCTAATCCTTTGTTTTCAAGATTTAGAATGAGATAAGTGGGGGAGAAGCTGGAGCTTCTCCAAGTTGCTTTAGTTGTGGAGCGTTGGTTGCAAGAGTGCAAGTGTTGTTTGGACAGTGTTGTTCCCGGTTCCAGAGGGAATACGGAGGTAAGGTTTATGTCGACTAAGGATTTGTGCCTTAGGTAGTTTTGTGCACAAGAGGCAAGAAATGCTATTACAGTTTGGTAAAGACGGTTTATGCCCCATCATGATTGTCGGCTGTCTATTGACAAATTGAGGAACTGATCACCCTTAATTTCTTGTTGATAGCAGACGGGAATTATGTTGGATGGAATATACATGTCTTTCCGACTTTGATAGTGTGTGCAATGAATTGTTTGGAATTAAGAAAATGATTACAGATTGTTTTGATGAGTCGATGAAGATTCTAATATCGGAAGATGAGACGGATTAGAGGTTTTGGTATGTTGGTTCAGTTGGGAATAGAGGTGGCAATTGAATCCATTGAAGCAAAATCCATCTAATCCATCCAATCCATCCACCACATAAAAAATAAGTTAATGGATTGGATTAAATCCATCCATTTATATGCATGGATTGGTTCAATCCATCCAACATATTTTAAAGATCCAATGGATTATTTTTATCTCTGTTAGATTTTTTTTTTTAAAAATAATTAAAAATGGATTTTTTTTAAAAAGAATTAATTTTTTTCAAAAAAAAAAAACCAATTTTTTTTCAAAAATAAACCGACTTTTTTTCCAAAAAAAAAAGATTTTTTTTTTGAAAAAAACGACTTTTTTTCCGAAAAAACCCGATTTTTTTTCGAAAAAAAACTGACTTTTTTTTTTGAAAAAAAACTGACTTTTTTTTTCCGAAAAAAAATCGACTTTTTTTCCGAAAGAAAAACCAAAGTTTTTTCCGAAAATAAGCGATTTTGTTTCCGAAAAAAAAACCGACTTTTTTTTTCCGAAAAAACCGATTTTTTTTCGTAAAAAAAAAACTGACTTTTTTTTTCAAAAAAAAACCGATTTTTTTTCGAAAAAAAATACTTTTTTCTAAAAAAAAACCAATTTTTTTTTCCGAAAAAAAAAACCGATTTTTTTTTTTTCGAATAAAAAAACTGATTTTTTTTTTAAATAAAAAAAAATTGGATGGATGGATATCCATCAATTAAAAATATGTTAATGGATGGATTGAATGGATTTTATTCTTAACGGATGGATCGGATTGGATAATTTTAAGAAAATTTTAGTGGATTGTTAATGGACTAATGGATTGTTTTGATCCATCCATTAACCATCCAATCCCTATCCATCCAATCCATCGATTTTGCCACCCCTAGTTGGGAAGTCATTGAGAGAGAACGATTGGGTATCATTAATGGTTGTTCTCAGAGAGTAGAGTGTGAACTCAAATTTGACGAAGGTGAGGATTTGAGATTTGGATCTGCTAAGTAAGTAGAAGAACTTTTAGGAAGTGAAACTCAGATGTTGGTCATGTTTGTGATGATAGTTTTCTAGAAATTGGCAGAAAGGCCACAGTGATGGGCTGCCAGTTGTGCGTGATTCCAGATGTGTTTCCGGATGGAATATTGGATGTTAGCATTAGAAGTACCCGGACTGAGAAAGCAGTGGGAAGATTTACTGGAAAGGGGATTTGTGAGACCAAGTGTGTCGCCTAGGAGAGCTCCAGTGTTGTTAGTAACAAAAAGGATGGATGATTGAACGGAATAACAAGCATAATGTGTATAAGGGTATTGAGACTATGGAAAGTAAAACTTAGAGTTTTTGTGAGTTTTGGAGTTTTTAAAGTTTTAGGGCTTAATGGAAATCTTGAGAAAACCCTTAGGTGTGGATGTAATATTTGAGAGTTCTTTTTGGTTGGTTGTTGCTACATGTTGGGATTTATGGAATTTGGACTGTTAAGAGAAGAAATTGAGTATGAATTACTGACAGTTGAATAAGGTAACGATTGAGAATAAGTGTCCACTTTCATGAATGGATGACTGGAATGGTTTGGTTGAGTTTGAGTGAAATTACAATTGTTTGGAATGTTTGATAAGAGTGGTGAATTGTGTGAGTCGAGGCTTTGATCGATTTAATGTGATTGGTTATGTTTGTTATCATCGGGATAGGCTGTTATTTACTCGGTTAAGCTTGTATGTGAGTAACCAGTTACCCAGTGAAATTTTTTGCAAAAGCTTTAAGAATTTATATCTTTTGGAATTTGGTTGTGCATTACAAGGTACAGTGATGTTATTTGGTGTTAGTAATGCATCTGTAATGTTTGTGGAGTAGATGAAATGTATCTTCCATATTTATTTGGATAAGTTCGTAGTGGTTTTGATTGAGGATATTCGAGTCTGCTATAAACTCAGAGGAAGAACAGGTAGAGTGTTTGAGATTTGAATTACAAGTGTTGAAAAGAGACGAAGTTTTATGCTAAGTTATTCAAGTGAGAATTTGGGTTAAAAAAGGTTAGTTTTCTTGGATATGTTATTTCAGATGAGAGGATGGTTATGGATCCATCGGAAGTAGATGCAGTTCTACAATGAGAGGCTCCGAAGTTGGTTAAGGAGATTATAATCTTTTTGGACTTTTTAGTTAGTTATTACCGGAGGTTATGGAAGGCTTTTCCAAATTAGCGTTTTCGTTACTTCAGTTGACTTGCAAAAGGTAAGTAATTTGTTTGGGATGTTCGTTGTGAGGAAAGTTTCAGAGAGCTAAAGTAGAAGTTGTCTACGGCTCCAGTTTTGATTCTGCGTGATCCTGGTAAACCATTTGTGAGGTATTGTGATGTGTCTTTGATGAGTTTAGTCAGTGTGTTAATGCAAGAGGGTAAAGTCGTGGCTGATGCTTTACGACAATTGAGGTTTCATAAAAGGATCTATACTATTCCGGATTTGGAATTGGTTGCGGTTGTATTGTGATGGAATATTTGGAGGTATTATCTTTACGGTTCTAGGTTCGAAGTGTTTAGGAATCACAAGAGTTTAGAGTAATTGTTTGGTCTGAAGGAATAGAGTATGAGACAACGAGGATGGTTAGAATTCGTGACGAGTTATGAATTTGTCTTGGATTATCCTTCGGGAAAAGCTATGTCGTGCCTGAAGAGTTAAGTTGATAGTCTTTGCATATGGCTGTTTTGATAGTCAGAGAATTAAAATTATTTGAGCAATTCAGAGACTTGTGTCTGGTGTGTGAGATAACACAGTAGAGTGTGAGGTTGGGTATATTAAAAGTAAATAATGATTTTTGGTGAATATGAGAAAGAGTTAGACTTTGGACGTGAGATTGGTAGTTTTGATGGTTACGAGTAATCAGAGTACGCAGCAAAAGTGTGATGTGGCACATTTCGTATATACGTGTGTGACTTGTAAGAGTTCATAGGTTGAACATTGGAAACATGTAGGAGTGATGAGACCATTTGACGTTTCATAATGGAAGTGTTACGTGAAAGGTTTAAATATTATTCATGGGCTACTATGTAGATGGATGTTTTGGTTATATGTTTGATTGGTGAATCGTAGCATTGTTGTAATAATGTTGTGTGACAAGGATGTTGGTATTGTGGTTATGTAGAGGTTGTTGAAACGATGTTGGGTTGTGGAACTTTATGTTCTTGTTTGTGTTGTTGCCTCGTTTCCATCGTTATGGTTCGAGTGCGAGTAGCTAATTCCTGTGTGTGTTCGTAACTTGGGTATTCTTTGAGTCATGAGTTAGTCGTCAAGTGCATTGTATGGGCTTTTCATCTTGTCGTTGTAGTTGTCGTCGTTGTCGTGTCGTTGTTGTAGCTGCTGTTAGCAAGGTGGTTTATCAGTTTGTGTTATTCGTGGTGTGCCTTTGGTTGGCATGATAGTTTGTTAGTCGGATGCGAGAGTCGTATCCGGAGTTGTTCGTATCGGTTATATTTTCGAGGACGAATATGTCTAAGTGGGGGAGAATTGTGACGCCCCGATTTGTTTAATTGTATTAATTTATTTCATTTATGTGAATTTTGTGGAATGTGTGAATTTGTTGTATTTTACCTGCTAATTGAGTTAATTGGCTAATTTCCCTGATAGGTAAATATTTGCAATAAATTATAATTTCTTTTCAACTTTTATTTCCCGAAATATATTTCATCGTTGTTTATTTTGTATCGCATTTTGAGAGCGTTTGGGAGATATTTGAGATGAGGGGTAAAATGGTCATTTTGAGAGGTTAGATATTTTAGAAAAATATCTAACCTCTCAAAATGACCATTTTACCCCTCAGCTCAAATATCTCCCAAACGCTCTCAAAATGCGATACAAAATAAACAACGATGAAATATATTTCGGGAAATAAAAGTTGAAAAGAAATTATAATTTATTGCAAAAGAAAAAGAAGAGAAAGAAAAGAGAGAAAGAAGGAAAAGGAGAGGAAAGAAATGGAGAAGAGGAAAAGAGGTGGAAATCGACATAGCTCCGTTTCAAGCGCGATTAATTGGGTAAGGGTGAGAAGTTTCGATTATATCTTGCTTGTATATGTATATGTATGTATTTGTTTGAATGTTTGGTTGAAAAATATATGTTTTCCATTTGGTTGAAATTGTGAACATTTGATAGAAATCGATGTTTTCACGGATGAAATTCGATATAAACTGCGTAGAATACTTGTCGTTAGGTTTGGATCATGTTTTGGTTGTTATAGTATGAATTGGAAGTGTTTGGGTGGAAGAAATGGTGATTTTTGACCCAAAATGACCCTTACCAGCGCTGCTGAGAATTTCTGGGTACGTAGGTTCGCTTTGCGAACCTCAGCGAAGGGGAAAGCGAAGGTTCTCTGGTAGTTCGCATTGCGAACTTTCTGTTGTTTTTTCTCTGCCATGGTTCGCTGGGGGTTCGCATTGCGAGTAGGAAAGCGAAGGTTCGCTGGGGGTTCGCATTGCGAACTTTGTGCTGTTTTTTCTCTGCGACGGTTCGCTGGAGGTTTGCATTGCGAATAGGAAAGCGAACATGAGAGATTTTCCATTTTGTTTTCTTCATAACTTTTGATCCATAACTCAGATTGAGGCACGGTCGGATGCATTGGAAAGCTATTTCAATGCTCTTTATGATAGTGGAATAGGAATATATGTTTATGAATGGATTGATATGGTAGAGTTGAATATTGTGATGAATGTGATAAGTGTAGGTTATGTTTCCACCAAAATTCATGAATCGGGAATCCGATTGATATGGGACTTGAAGCCTTGGAAAGAGAATCCAATGTGCTAGTAAATGGTTAAGTGATACCATGTGTTAACTAAGAATATTTGGTAGAGGATGAGTAGTGGTTTGTAGGTTTTGTTGTGTTTGTTGGTGTTCGATGCGATATGCTATCGTCATATAATGTGGGGCTTTTGTGCTATCTATATGAAGTTGATGCATGTGATAATGATGTTGTTGTATGGTAAAATTCATTGTTTGATTGAATATCAATGTATGTTGTGGGTAGCCTTCGTGGCGTGAATCCTAGTTTTGTGAGTATCATTGTATGATTGCAGGATTGTTGTGGTTGATGGTGAGTAATCCTTGATGTGAATTGATATGAGTGTATATGCTGAAATGCTAATTGTTGTGGTTTGTGGATTATGATGAAATGCATTGTTTATGTGAAATTCAATGTGTGTTATTTGGTGGCCTTATGGCAAGTAAATGCATTGTTTGAATTGATTTCCAATGCATGAATAATGACGATGAGATAATTCATATTGTTGATTTGTGAAGATGCATTTGATTGTCATGAGTCATTGTATGCCAAGCATCATGATATGCATCTTGTGATGTCGTGTGCCCTAGTGGGTGTGAGCGACGAAACGATTCCAGAGGGAATCTGCTGTAACGGTTGTGTTCCTTATACAAAGAGGACCTAAAGCGACGTTATAGACGATCGTGTGCCTTATACAAAGAGGACCTAAAGCGATCGGATCGTGTGCCTTATACAAAGAGGACCTAAAGCGATCCATAAACGTCGTGTGCCGTATACAAAGAGGACCTAAAGCGACAGGGAACATCGTTTACCCGACGGGGAGTTACACTAAGTAACAAGCGATGATTCCAATAATTCCTGAGTGAATTAATGATGATGAGAATGATGGATGGATGGTACCGCATTGCATTGCATAGAGTCGTGGTGTCGGTCCTCTGTGCATTTGCATAAATCATGAATGAATTGATTATGTGTGGGGAATTGTGAATTGATTAATTATGTGGTGAGCTTGTGATAGCATTGGTGATTTGATGTGCAATTATGATAAATGCATTGGTTATGGATGATATGTTTTATGTATAGACATATGCTATGTTTTGTGGAGATGTTGTACATTACAATGATTGTATTAATTCTCTATGGTGTGCTATATATGAATATATGTGATGTGGGGGTGTGTTTCCATATGTCATAACTTTGGTATGCCTTATGTGTGAATATGTGATTATGTTGGTATAATTGATATATGCTATGTGGTTGGATTATTAGAAATAAGTTATGTATCTGTGGCATGCTATAATGTATTAGTATGTGATGCTTGTGGTGAGAATAATTATGCATGTGAATTTATATGTGTTTACATATTATTAAGCAATCTTGATTTAGTTGTTATTTCTCACCCTTCTGTTGTGGTTTGTTGCTCTATGAGGCAATGCAGATTAGTATTTTGGAGGCTTTTGTGAAGATTAGTTCTCCATCCTTTTGTCAGTCTGTCTGCTCTGATATGTAACACGGGAGTCGGGGAACGCTTTTGTTATATATGTATACATTTGTTGGATCTATTTTGTATTACCTTGTATGAATATTTTGATGTTATAAAAAAATTTTATTTTGGAAAACAAGTCAGTTATGGATCTTTCTGCTTTATTCCATAATTGAACTCTCCTTTTGTTGGAAAAAGTTTCCCTTTTAGGTGTATTCCATTTTTTGTTATGTATCAAATTTATGAGCAGGGGATTATGTTTTTTTTCTTTAAATGTGCCATCCTTGTTTCTGGTCGGAAAAATAAATTTTTATTTACTCTAATTTAATTATGTATTATTTATTCGCGATGGGAATTAGGGTGTTACAATGCAAGGCGTGGCCCAGGGGCAAGAACAGCTGAGGACTCTGGTCTAGCCTTTGGTTGTAAGAGTTGACGAAGACGGTGTTCTTCATGGTGGCCTTCATAACGATGTTGTTCCTCCGGGTGGAGGTATTGTTGGTAATGATGTTCAAAGGGGGTCCCGTTGCTGGTATTGTTATCCCTCCGGGAGGAGGAGAGAATGTGATTCCTTCTATAGTATGAGGAGTCAACAGTGTCTGCGCGGTGCATGGTCGTCGCTATGATGATCAGCAGGATGATATATTTTCTATGCCAGGTGGGAATTGCTGACCCCCGACTTGATAATGATCAGAGAATCAGGATGATTGAAGAGCAGTTGAAAGGGGTTGTGAATCATAGTTCCCTAGGTTTGGATATGGAGGATTTGGGACTGGTCCCCCGACGTCAAAATTTCGTACAAGTTTCAGGTGCCTACTTTCGAGAAGTATAATGGTGTTACTTGCCCAAAGACTCACGTTCGAGCCTACGCAGGAGAATGGCTGCCTATTCTAATGATGAAAAGTTATTGATGCATTTCTTCTAATATAGCTTGTCTAGGGCGTCTTTGGAATTATACATGCAGTTGGAGAGGTCCCATATTTGCAACTGGAGGGAATTGGTGGAGGCTTTTGTTAAGCACTATCAGTAGAACACTGATATGGCTCCTAATAGGACACAGTTGCAAAATTTGTTGCAGAAAAACAATGAGAGCTTTAAGGCGTGACGCCCAGAGGTGGCGAGAATTGGCAGCAAGGGTACAACCTCCCATGTTAGAGCGGGAGATGATAAATATGTTTATGGCTACTCTGCAGGGTCATTATTATGAAAAGCTGGGTACCTTGTATGCCCGGAAAGTTTGCCGACTTGATCTTAGTTGGAGAAATGGTAGAAAGCGGGATCAAAGCTGGAAAGATCTCAGGTAGTGAAGGGTCCTCATCTGGAGGAGGGAAGAAACTGTATGCAAACTACAAAAGGAAAGAAGGAGACACAAATTCTATTTCATCGCATAATGGTAGGGGAAAGAGCACGACAGAATTACAATCAGCAAGTTGCCTCTGTAACTATTCCGGTTGCAACTATTCTGGCTGCACCTCAGCAGCAGAGGAATAATCCTAATCAGTACCAAAGCAGGCAACCTGGCCAGTATCAAATCCGACAAAGGAATGCTGAAAGGCATTTGATCAGCCACCCATGTCATATGCTCAATTGTTTGCAACACTTGTTACAACTGCATTTAGTTGAGCTCCGCACATTGGTTCTGCCCACTGGGAGGCTACCTCTGGGCTATGATGCTAACGAACATTGTGATTTTTACTCCGGTGCTCCAGGGCATACAGTTGAAGGGTGTAGGGCGTTCCATCATAAAGTGCAAGATTTGGTAGACTCCAAAGCCATCAACTTCTCTAATGACGTGCCAAATGTCATTCAAAACCCAATGTCGAATCACGGTGGGCCAAGGGTTAATGCCGTTATTGAAGATGATGAATCTTTGAATTTGGTTTTAGACGTGAAGGAGTTGAAGACTGTGTTGTTTGTGGTAAAAGAAAGGCTGCTAAAGGGAGGGGTATTCCATGGTTGTGATAAGGGCTGTTCTAAATGCGTGTTTCAATCCAACGGTTGTGATTTGTTGAGATCAAGAATTCAGAGATTAATTGATGAAGGACAGTTACAGTTCGATAGATGTGATCAGCAGAGAGAAATGACTGACAAAGAGAATGATGTTTCTACTATAACAATCCCTTTCAAGACAGTAACTATATTAGCACCGGAAAAACCAGCGCCGATCATCATTACAGTTCCTGGACCAGTCCCATATGACAATACCAAAGTTGTCCCGTGGAACTATGGGGCTGAGGTGTTGTTGATGGAAAGAAGCAGGAATTGGTAGTAACATCAGCTGTGAATTCAGAGGTTGACAATTCTATGACGCAGGGGCTATCACCAGGAGTGGTGGAGTCTTTGTTTCATCTAATAATCAGGTCGGCGTTTCCAAGCAGGATAAAGGGAAACAAGTGATGGATGACCCTGTACAGAAGCAGGTCGTGAATGATTCCATGACAAAACAAGTTGACAACTCCTTCTCGGAAAATGTGGAGGAGTTCATGAGATTAATCAGGAAGAGCGATTACAAGATTGTTGATCAGTTGCATCAGACGCCATCCAAAATATCCATCTTATCTCTGCTGTTGTGCTCTGAGGGGCCACCAGAATGTGTTGTTAAAGGTTTTGAACACAGCGTATGTGCCTCAAGAAATATCTGTTAATCAGTTAGAAGGGGTTGTTGCTCACGTGAATATTGGTAATGGCTTAGGGTTCACAGACCTAGATCTGACTCCAGCTGGGAGGAATCACAACAATGCTCTACATATTTCAGTGGAATGTCGAGGCTCCTTAATGTCACGTGTGCTAGTTGATACTGAGTCATCTTTAAATGTGTTGCCGAAGAAGGCTCTGATGAAGTTAGATACCCGTGGGCTGATTTGCACGCCAAGTGACTTGGTGGTGTGTGCTTTCGATGGTTCTAAGAGGTCTGTTTTTGGAGAAATTGTATTGCCGATCAAAATTGGTCCTGAAGTTTTTGATGCCACTTTTTATATCATGGATATTCAGCCTGCCTATAGTTGTCTATTGGGTCGCCCATGGATCCATAGTGCTGGGGCAGTAACATCTACGCTGCATCAAAAGCTAAAGTACATGGTGGATGGACACGTGGGTGACAGTATGTGGTGAGGAAGACATCATGGTGAGTCACCTATCAACCTTCAAGTATGTGGAGGTAGATGGTGAGATACATGAGACTCTGTGCCAAGCCTTTGAGGCTGTGAAAATTCCTGAGGAACCTCCAAGAGTAGTCAGTCAACCTGAGGTAGTTAATCGACCATTAACCAGAAGTTTTGATGTCTTCTTTCAAAGATGCACGTGCTGTAGTTGAAGCTGGGTGGTTCCTAGAAGTGGGTCCAGGTTATTGATGTTCAGGTGAAGCAGAATACTTATGGACTGGGGTTATAAGCCACCCGACGAGCTCAAGAGCCTCCTAAGTTCTACGGTCCGGTTCAATTCACAAGTGATGGTGTCTTCTTCAATCGGGTTAATGCCATTGATGATGAGGGGGATAGTGATTGCGACATGGATGAATGGATCCGCCCCTGCACTCCTGGTCAAAGTCTATGCAATTGGTCATCTGAGAAAGTCATCCAAGTGACCCATCAAGAGTAATTGCCTTTGTTTTCTATTTGTGTTAAATCCTACGTTCTGCCCAAGATGTAGTGATATCTGTCTGTAGGACTTTGATGTTTTTGTTTGCTTACCTTGTCATTAATAAAGGACGTTTTCGCATTCAAATGTTTTGATCCCTGTTTTTCTATTTTTACATTTTGCATTAACTCATATCAAAATGGCAATGTGTTTTCTTGTTTGTTGCATTCATAATAAACATAAAACATCAATCATGAAGGTTTCTTCGTTCAGATTCCACCAATAATGATTCAGCTATGGCTCGATATGACTTCGATAATCCTATCTATCAGGCTGAAGAAGAGATTGGCGAAGATTGCGACTTACCTGAGGAATTGGCCAGATTGCTGAAACTGGAGGAAAGGGTCATTCTACCTCATCAGGAGGAAGTCGAGACCGTTAATCTGGGAACCGAGGATGCAAAGAAAGAAGTAAGGATTGGGGATGCTTTGGAAGACACTGTCAAGGGAAGATTGATTGAAATGCTTCGAGAGTATGTGGATATCTTCGCCTGGTCTTACCAAGACATGCCCGGGCTTGAAACTGATATTGTGGTATACCGGCTGCCGCTCAAAGAAGGTTGTACTCCGGTTAAGCAGAAATTAAGAAGGACGAAACCGGATATGGCTGTCAAAATCAAGGAAGAGGTTCAGACACAGTTGGATGCTGGGTTTCTCGCTGTGACAAATTATCCTCAGTAGGTTGCTAATATCGTGCCTGTACCTAAGAAGGATGGAAAGGTTAGGATGTGTGTTGGCTACAGAGATTTGAATAGAGCAAGCTCGAAAGATGATTTCCCGCTCCCCCACATTGACATGTTAGTGGACAACACTGCTCAATACTCTGTATTTTCCTTCATGGATGGCTTCTCTGGGTATAACCAAATCAAGATGGCCCCAGAGGACATGGAGAAGACTACGTTCATAACACCTTGGGGAACGTTTTGCTACAAGGTGATGCCCTTTGGATTGAAAAATGCTGGGGCAACCTATCAACGGGCAATGGTGACTCTCTTTCATGATATGATTCACAAAGAGATCGAAGTCTATGTTGATGACATGATTGCGAAGTCACAAATGGAGGAAGAACATCTGGTAAATCTTCAGAAGCTATTTGAGAGGTTGAGGAAGTTCAAGATGAGGTTGAATCCGAACAAGTGCACCTTCGGGGTGAGATCTGGAAAATTGCTGGGGTTTATTGTCAGTGAAAAAGGTATCGAGGTCGATCCTACTAAAGTAAAAGCCATACAAGAGATGCCTGAGCCGAGAGCAGAAAAAGAGGTTCGTGGTTTCTTGGGGAGGTTGAACTACATTGCTAGATTCATCTCTCATCTTATAGCCACTTGTGAACCAATATTCAAATTGTTAAGAAAAGATCAAGAGGTCAGGTGGAATGAAAATTGTCAAAAGGAATTTGAAAAGATAAAAGAGTATTTGTAGGAACCTCTGGTCCTCATGCCGCCAGTTCCAGGAAGGCCATTGATTATGTATCTTACAGTTCTTGAGAACTCAATGGAGTGTGTGCTCGGTCAACACGACGAGTCAGGTAGAAAAGAACATGCCATCTACTACCTGAGTAAAAAGTTCACTGATTGTGAGTTGAGATACTCTATGCTGGAAAAAACATGTTATGCACTCGCTTGGGCAGCTAAGCGTTTGAGGCAGTATATGTTAAACCACACAACCCTGCTGATTTCGAAGATGGATCCGATTAAGTACGTGTTTGAGAAGCAGGAACTTTCTGGAAGAATAGCCCGTTGGCAGATGGTCTTGACAGAATACGATATTCAATATGTTTCCCAGAAAGCCATTAAGGGAAGTGTTTTGTCAGAATACCTTGTCGAGCAACCGATCGAGGATTATCAACCGATGAAGTTTGAATTTCTAGATGAGCATATCATGTTTTTAAAGATGAAAGACTGCGAAGAGCCTTTGCCTGATGAAGGACCTGGCATAGGATCTCAATGGAAGCTAGTCTTTGATGGAGCTGTCAACTCATATGGTAACAGAATCAAGGCAATCATTACAACTCCAAGGGGTTCTCACATACCCTTCACTTCCCGGTTAGCGTTCATATGCACCAATAATGAGGCAGAGTATGAAGCATGCATCATGGGGTTAGAAGAAGCGATTGATTTGAGAATCAAGAGCCTTGATGTTTATGGTGATTCTGCGTTGGTGGTTAATCAGATTAAAGGAGAATGGGAAACTCGTCAGGCAAACCTGGTGCCTTATAACAACTACGCCAAAAGGTTGTTACCGTTCTTTGACAGGGTTGACTTCCATCACATACCCCGGTTGGAGAATCAGATGACAGATGCGTTAGCAACATTGTCTTAAATGTATCAAGTGAACCGTTGGAATGAGACTCCCTCAATCAGAATCATGCGTCTGGATAGACCAACTTTTGTTTTTGTAGTTAAAGATGTATCAGATGGCAAGCCTTAGTATCATAACATCAAGTGTTTTCTGAAAAGTCAAGAGTATCTAGAGGGTGCGTCTAACAAGGATAGGAAAACTCTAAGGAGGTTGGCAGGAAACTTCTTTTTGAATGAAGACGACGTGTTGTACAAGAGGAACTTTGACATGGTCTTGCTACATTGTGTTGATGAACACGAGGCAGGCCTGTTAATGGAGGAAGTTCATGAGGGATCTTTCGGTACTCATGCCAATGGGCATGCTATGGCTAGAAAATTGTTGAGAGCGGGGTATTACTGGATGACTATGGAGTTTGATTGTTTTAAATATACCAGGAAATGCCATAAATGCCAGATTTATGCTGATAAGGTGCACGTACCACCTACTCCTCTGAATGTACTGTCATCTCCTTGGCCGTTTGCCATGTGGGGCATTGATATGATTGGAAAGATCAAGCCGACTGCTTCCAATGGGCATCGTTTCATCTTGGTTGCCATTGATTATTTCACGAAATGGGTGGAAGCAGCCTCGTATGCCAACGTCACCAAACAAGTGGTAGCCTGGTTTATAAAGAAGGACATCATCTGTCGTTACGGAGTCTCGGAGAGAATTATTACTGGTAATGGTTCAAATTTGAACAATAAGGTGATGAAGGAGCTATGTCAGAGCTTTAAGATTGAACATCACAATTCTTCTCCCTATCATCCGAAGATGAATGGGGCTGTTGAAGCAGCAAATAAGAATATCAAGAAGATTGTGCAGAAAATGGTTGTGACGTACAAAGACTGGCATGAGATGTTGCCTTACGCTCTACACGGTTATCGTACTTTGGTACGTACATCAATTGGGGCAACTCCTTTCTCACTGGTATATGGTATGGAAGTTGTTCTACCATTAGAGGTTGAGATTCCTTCTTTGAGAATTCTGGCAGATGTAAAGCTTGATGGAGCTGAATGGGTACGTGCTAGGTTGAATCAGCTAAGCCTTATTGAAGAAAAGAGATTGGCAGCCATTGCACATGGCCGGTTATATCAGAGCAGGATGAAGAAAGCCTTTGATCAGAAAGTGCGTCCTCGGTGTTTTCAAACAGGCGAGTTGGTTTTGAAAAGGATCCTTCCTCCTCAGACAGATCACAGGGGCAAGAGGACTCCAAACTACGAAGGGCCATATGTGGTAAGAAAGGTTTTCTCTGGTGGAGCCTTATTACTCTTAACTATGGATGGCGAAGATTTTACGTCCCCTGTGAACGCAGACGTAGTCAAAAAATACTTTGCATAAAAGAGACCCGCTGGACATAAAAAGAAGATCCAAGAAAAAAAGGGCATCCCGGAGAACCATAAAAAGAAAAGGTTCGGGCAAAAATTAGGGATAAAAAGAAAAAAAAAGAGAATAAACCCGCAAGGTTGAAAACATGAAAAAGGCAACTTTGGCAAAAATGGGTATCCCGGTGGATTGAAACCCCGAAAAGGGCGATCCAGGCAAAAGTTAGGGATTTGAAAGCAAGAGGCTACGATCTGCGTTCGATCTATGAGCACTTTTGATACTTGGGAATTTCGAAGGAAAAGAATCAGTCCAGTCAGTCTCTTCGAAAGTCAAAGCATTTGTGGATAAGCAAGGCATATGAGTCATAGCTGAATTGAATCATGGTGGATATCTGTTCCCACATTGCTGACATGTGTATCTGCTTTTTGCTTTTGCCCAATTACCTCTTTTCAGGAATTGCTTCCAGTTGTAAATGCCTATTTACAGGCCAACTCAATCAATAAAATTTTCATTTTCACTCAAAGAGCTTTCCATTTTTGTTCTTACTTTTACTGTTTTGTTTGTGAAAACGTCCGATATTCTGATAAACATTGCATGCGAAAATGTTAAGCTTTGCGGAGCATATCGGAAAACAATGGAAATTGCTTAGGCAACGGATATTGTGGATGGTAATCGAGGTAGCCAGTTTTGCACATAGAATATTTTGTTGTTGTTGTGTGCAGGGTAGCAATGTTTCTCCCCAGTAGAGTTACTCTCCCTAGCTTTGGAATTTCATCATCCTCAGCAGATTGTTACTCTCTCCAGCAAGAGTATAGAGGATTGTTTCCCCAGCCAGAGTCGTGATTGATTTATTACTCCCCAGCAAGCATTCAGAAGTGGGTGTTGTTGTATCCCCAGCAGAAGACTGGTGGAATATCTTCCTGGGCAAAGATGTTATCTTCCCCACAGAGTCTTGGTGTTTGCTTTCCTTAGCCGGTCAGGAAGTGTGTTTTTCACCAGCAACAGTATGCTCTAATCCCCAGCAGGGTGAGGGTAAAGTCATTCCCCCAGCAGCAAGTTAAGTTCAGTGATATCCCCAAGCGGAGTTTGGTGATAATCCTCGAAACGGTTTGATCAACAATTGGTTGACATCCTCAGCAGGTATTAAGTCCAATAGTTATTGGCACCGTATTCTGTAGCAGATCTTTGGATTCCTTCTTCAGTTGTTGTTTTTCTTCATCCCCAACAGAGTGGAAGTTCTCTTGGAGTTTTCATCTCCAGCAGAGGCCTGGGTCAGGAAATTTGTTTAGTGTGATTTTCCTCAGCAGGTTTGTTGGCTCAGGAGACAATTTAGGTTGTCATCCCCGATGGAGTTGCCTTCTTTTTTCAGCGTTTATTTCGCTGAGGTGGTTCTTTTGCATAACATAAGCATCATTTGCATTGCATCCTTCAAATGCGTAGCATTTCCATTTCGTATGGAGCATTACGCCATAGAAAAATTCAAACATATGCATTCGAAGCATAAGCCGGGTTTGATGTTCTCGTTTGCCAGGCATTTCCCGACATGAAGCACAATAACTCAGGAGTTATTGTCCAACTTTATTCCCCAAGCAGTGAACTTGGTCATTTGGAGAGACTATTTGGTATACCCCTGCAGAGTTGTTTGTCAGGATCGTCAGTCCGTGGTTTCGTTTCACCCCTTCGTCCAGGTGGTCTCTTAATTTATCCCTTCGGAGTTGTTAGCATTACACTCATCCGTGTTCTTTTCCATTGCCTCAATATTTCGTCCGTATTGATTTTAAACACTCGTCTGTGTCCGGTTTAGCCTTTCAATCCCCAGTAAAATTATCTTTTGAATCTTTCAATACCCGTCCGTATTGACCTTAGACACCCGTCCGTGCTCTTTCTTCACCCGTCCATGTTTAAACTTTTTAGCCAATACCCGTCCGTATTGACCTTAGACACCCGTCCGTGCTCTTTCATCACCCGTCTGTGTTTGAACTTTTTAGCCAATACCCTTCCGTATTGACCTTAGACACCCGTCCGTGCTCTTTCATCACCCGTCCGTGTTTGAATTTTTTAGCCAATACCCATCCGTATTGACCTTAAACACCCGTTCATGCTCTTTCATCACCCGTCTGTGTTTGAACTTTTTAGCCAATACCCGTCCGTATTGACCTTAGACACCCGTCCGTGCTCTTTCATCACCCGTCCGTGTTTGAACTTTTTAGCCAATACCCGTCCGTATTGACCTTAGACACCCGTCCGTGCTCTTTCATCACCCGTCCGTGTTTGAACTTTTTAGCCAATACCCGTCCGTATTGACCTTAGACACCCGTTCGTGCTCTTTCATCACCCGTCCGTGTTTGAACTTTTTAGCAAATACCCGTCCGTATTGACCTTAGACGCCCGTCCGTGCTCATTCATCACGTGTCCGTGTTTGAACTTTTTAGCCATTACCCGTCCGTATTGACCTTAGACACCCGTCCGTGCTCTTTCATCACCCGTCCATGTTTGAACTTTTTAGCCAATACCCGTCCGTATTGACCTTAGACACCCGTCTGTGTTTGAACTTTTTAGCCAATACCCGTCCGTATTGACCTTAGACACCCGTCCGTGTTTGAACTTTTTAGCCAATACCCGTCCGTATTGACCTTAGACACCCGTCTGTGCTCTTTCATCACCCGTCCGTGTTTGAACTTTTTAGCCAATACCCGTCCGTATTGACCTTAGACACCCGTCCGTGCTCATTCATCACCCGTCCGTGTTTGAACTTTTTAGCCAACACCCGTCCGTATTGACCTTAGACACCCGTCCGTGCTCTTTCATCACCCGTCTGTGTTTGAACTTTTTAGCCAATACCCGTCCGTATTGACCTTAGACACCCGTCCGTGCTCTTTCATCACCCGTCTGTGTTTGCACTTTTTAGTGAATACCCGTCCGTATTGACCTTAGACACCCGTTCGTGCTCTTTCATCACCCGTCAGTGTTTGAACTTTTTAGCCAATACCCGTCCGTATTGACCTTAGACACCCGTCCTTGCTCTTTTATCACCCGTCTGTGTTTTATCCAATACCCGCCCGTATTGACCTTAGACACCCGTCCGTGCTCTTTCATCACCCGTCCGTGTTTGAACTTTTTAGCCAATACCCATCCGTATTGACCTTATACACCCGTCCGTGCTCTTTTATCACCTGTTCGTGTTTGAACTTTTGGCACTTGTCCGTGTGTATCCCCAGCTCAGTCAGCACTCGTCCGTGTTTGTTTCAATACATATTCAATACTTCGTCCGTATTAATTTCTGACACTCGTCCGTGTTATGATTTGACATCTTTTATTACTTGTTCCCCAGCGGAGTCGTCTCTCCTTTTGCAAAATGCAAATTTTTGCGGTTATTTTTGGTATTCAATCTCCATGTACCCCGACCGTCTAGAAGCCTTTGCTTCCATACCCTCGGATCCAAGAAGTTTGAATAGGGGCAGCTGTAACACCCCAAAATTTGCACTCGTATTCTATTTCTAACTGGCTTATGTTTCATTTCATTTCGTATCGTCATTTCTGCATTTGCATGGTTCTTTTGGGCATGGGATCAAGGTATTTTCTCGCACTTCAGCAGCTCATCCAGTTCAAAATAAATTCCAACAGTGTTTAGGGCCAAGCAGATAGCTTTCAAAGTCTTTTTGAGCATCTATTTTGTTCATTAGATGATTTGACAATCAGAAGCTCTGGCAGTCATTTTTTTGATCAGCGATTCAACACCAGACGATTATTTTCAGCAGTATTCCGAGTACGAAACAGAGTCCACAACACATTTCTGGCATGATTCAGTGGTAATATCCAATGACAGGTTTCAGAGGCTAAGTATGGCTTAGAACGAGTGAAAACAGGAACTCTGCAAGATTCCCTCCTTTTGGCGCCAAAATTTTGAATTTTTGAACTGAGTAATCGATTACTCAAAGTGAGTAACCGATTACTCTAGGAGAAATTGCAAAAACATGGCAATTTTCAGTACTGCAGAATTTTTGAGCATTTGTGATCATGTGCTTGGCTTGTGCATGTGTGGGAAGGATCTAGAACTGATCTAGTTTCATCATTTTCCACCAAAAAATTCAAATTCCTACCCACAATTTCCACTCCAATTCCTCATTTCCTTTCCTAATTCATTTTCCACCTCAATTTCCACCCACTAAACCTCACTGCAAACCCAAACTTAACTCCTAACCTAGGGGTTATTTAATCAATTCATTCCAAACCTCTCAAAAACCTTGATCATTTTTCACTCTCAACCTCCATTTTCAACCACACTCAAAGCTCTTCCATAGAGAATAACAATTTCTTCATTGAAACTTGTTAATTCTTGAGCTAAAGCCTTTCATCATCACTCCATTGTTGCTTTTGATTGGTGATTTTCGTTTGGATCTAGATCTGGAATTTCATAAGTGCTTATTGGAAGTGATTTTGGAGTATTGGCAGCTTATTGCTTGGATTTTCAGCTTTTGCTTGCAAGGAGCTCATAGATCTTGGAATTTCTTGCTTGGATTCATCAAATTCTGTTTGCAACACTTACCAAAGCAATTCTCAGCTTTGTAGGTTGGTTTATCCTAGATCTATACTTGATTTAGCTTAATTTTAGCTTATGCAATGTAAATCCTTGGTTTTGCATGTGATTTGATCCATTTGCTTGAATTTGATTATTCATGTTAATGATTATTGGATCTAAGTGATGTTTGGTTGTTGTGATTGAACTTAATTTGCGTGCATTGTTGATTACATTATCATTGGAATTGATTGCATAAGTGATTTTGCTGCTGAAAGTGCTTTTCAAAGTTGAATTTCTGCCTCTGTTTCAGTGGTAATCGATTACTCAAACAGGGTAATCGATTACTCTGTCTTGTTTCCACGTTTTTAGTCAAATTTCAATTGAGTAATCGATTACTCAAACAGGGTAATCGATTACTCTGCCTTATTTCCACGTTTTTAGTCAAATTTCAACTGAGTAATCGATTACCCTATGTGAGTAATCGATTACCACTGAAGCAGAGTGTGTTTTTGTTACATTTTCTTGCTTGTTTGAGGTCTCTTGCATGTCTAAACTTCATGGATTGATATGTTGATGATTTGTGGATCATTCTTGAGCTGTTTTACCTCACACATTTACATGAACACGATTTCTTCGACACGCGATCTTTGATTTCCATTGATGAATGTTCATGATTGTGTTGTTGTTTTCTTGATGTGACGAACACCTTTCACACACTCCTCGAGCATGTTAGTTATGAATTATTGCTGGTGTTGCTGGAGTCGTTGTGTTGTGCATGCTTGCTTGCTTCTAATTTCATGAGATGCATACTTGGTTTGACGTGTTCATGTGCTTAATGTTGTGCATCGTCTCATGATGTTTTCAAGATTGTTTACCATGGTGTGTGGTATGATTGTGATCATGTTTGATTGAAAGAATGTGTAATGCTTGATGCATGTTTGTTATTTAATGTTTGTATCATTTCTAAAATGCATCACCTGCTGCCCTGTTTTCACTGCTGTCTTAGTGCATATGTGATGTTGTAAGTGCTGCTGCTTGCCCCTTTTACACCTGTTTTGTGTGCTGAACTTGAGCTGTTAAATGCTGTTTGGTGTATTGGCTGGAATTTACCGATGTGCAGGTGCCGGAGCGCTGTTGTAGCCGCTATTTTTGATTTATCACTTTGGTTTTTGCCTTGCTTTTTGCTTGCTCCCTTCGGCTCCTAGTCCGACTTAATTTCCGATTAAGCTCGGAGTAGGATAGACATTAGGCTCTCATCCATGCATGCTAACTTAGGTAGATGTTTCCCCTTTGAACTCAACCATAGGGCCATCTTTACATGACAACATTAGGATAGATTTCCCCTTAGTCTTTTCTTTTCGACTTGAGTCTTCTCTTCTCATCTCATAACAATTCTAAGACACTTATTAAAGGTAACCTGTATTGCGCATGAGCCTTGTATGTGGGAAATGAGGAATAAGGGGTTTCCTCTCATCCTTCTAGAGTGTTTAGCGGACGTCCTGTCTTGGGACGATTTGCTATGCATTCGTTCCTACGTCATAGACTTCGGTGCAATGCAAGTTACGAACTAACTTCAATCCACTTCTGTCTAAAAAACACAAAACAAATTCAAATAATTTTTTATCCTTCGGGAACGTTGAGTTTCAAACCGTTTTCAGAAAAGAGCTCGTCGCTCACGTAAAAAGCACTTACCGACCTTATTAGGTCGAACTACGTTTGCTCTGATTCCACTCTCCCGTCCGATTGAGGATACGTAGGCACGAGATGCGATATCTCGACGAGCAACCTTCCCCCTTTTTGACTCGTCCGTCGAACTACGTTGACTCTGATTCTTCGTTCGTCCACGAAGATACGTAGGCATTGGATTTTGAATAATTCTTGCGAGTCTGTCTTAGTCTCCCCCCTCCCCGTTTTTTTGTTCAGCCGTAGACTTTAGGATAACTCACCCTTTGTTTAGACAACAAGCGTGGATCCCATCGAGTATGATGGACGCGTGGGGGTGCTAATACCTTCCCCTCGCGTAACCGACTCTCGAACCCGGACTATGGTTGCGATGATCATGTCTTTCCCTCTTCTAGGTTTTCTTCGATTGTTTCCTTTCCTTGTGTCGGGATAAATAACGTTTGGTGGCGACTCTTCTGTTTCAGTTTCTCGCCGGTTGTTTTTTTAGCGGGAGCGACAGTGGGCTTCTCATACATCCCTCTCCCCGATTACAATGTAATAGTTTAGGACCTTTACTTTCTTATATGCGCTTATTGCTTTGCATTTTAATGGGTTATAAAAGATAAAATCGAAAACGTTTAGAAAAAAATTTCAAAACAAAAAGACAAATAAAAACTCGATCCAACGTCGAATCACTTTTTAAACTAATTAAATGAATTCTCATTCCTCTATCACCTTAGGGTTTCCTTCTATCTCTTCTACCAACTCCATTCCATTTAAACCCAGTAAACCTTGTATGTATTCTACCCTTGTAAGTCCATTGCCTTGCGCATCGCCATCAACCTACCTTGATTTAATCCGCCATCCTTTCCATATCACCTTCATCCTCCTCCACCCCTAAAAACATTTAGACCAAACCCATAGTTTAATCATGTCCTTTTAGGGTGAACGTAGGTGGTTGGGATACTATTGTCCCCTCAACCTCGAGTATCTGATTGTAGGCCGTACTTAGCCTATGGTTGGATACTCTTCCTCCTCTAAGTACCTATAATTAAAATCGATAAAACCAATAACTTCCACCACTCCTCTGCCTTAGGGCATCACTCTAAAATACACCAAAAAGAGGGCATCTTACCTCTGTTCTACCGCAATACAAGCAACGCTTAACTGCTAGAATGCGACCGTTAATCTCGCCCACAAAAACAACAAACCTTATCTCGCCCTTGTGCGATCGAGACCAATAACCCGTGGTCCCACGAACTATGGACGCTCTGATTCTTCATTTCACAATGGAGATACATAGGCACAAGGGCCAATCCTTGGTGAGCAACCTTCCACCAATTCACCCGTAGTCCTCCGAACTACAATGACTCTGACTTTCCTATTGCACGAGGGAATACATAGGCATAAGGTTGTGAGAGCCTATTGAGTCCTCTTTTATTTAAACCCCTCCATTTCTCTTTAGCAAGTAAATCTTAGATAACGACACCCATTCACGCGTAGACTACCTAGATGGTTCCCGTCGAGTACGATGGATGTGAGGGGTGCTAATACCTTTGTAATACCTCAAAATTTTCCCTCATATTTATTGCCTTATAACAGTGGCTTATGCTTCACATTTATCTGCATCTCCATTAGGTCATAACATTCACGAACATACATTTGCATGAGCTCCTAAGACATGGGATCAAAGCGTCTCTCTTGTGATTTCTGGCTTTCCTATTTCAAGGTGAGACGAAGGTCGGAGCTCTCGACATCGTGAGTATTTCTCTATCAGAATTATTTAAGTATCAAGGTTTTCTTCTGTTAAAATCATCAATCATTAAGTTTATCTTATTCAAAAGTTTCTCAAAGGTATCAGGTGGTTCAGGGTTTTATCAAGGGCATAATGGAATTCAACCATGAGCTATGATTTTGTGGATCCTCACTGTCTCAAGCCATTTTGTCACTCGGATCACACATTAGGGTTTATTTCCCTGACCATACGGATTTCAAGAAGTTTCCTTGTGAAAATTGGGCATCTTGTCATTCAAGGGATTCTGGCCATTGTTTAAAGTGCAAGTTGCCGATGAGATTTTGGTCAATCAGTGTCGACTATGGAAATTTACATTGAATTCAGGAATTTCTTTCTTATTCGCATCTTCAAGGTTCATCCAGGAATTAGTGGGAATTTTATATTCAAGGTGGATTCATTCAATGCATTCAAGATACGAGTTTAATCCGAGGTCAGCATCCCGACAGCCGTTTTTTTACCTTGATTCGTTCAAGATCCTTTATAAGCCTTGGGGTGTATTCATTTGCTGCGCTTGATGTTTATTGGTGAGTTTGTACCTTCACTGGCATCATTCACTAAGGGATTCTTCTTGCCAAATTAATGGAATAAAACTGATATGAACAATTTGAAAAATAAAGTAAGGAGAATCACATATGCTAATGTCAGTACGACTTCTTGGGGTGCGTTGTTGGAGTTAGGAAGGGTATGATATCAATCCATTGATAGAATAACATGACAGATTGTTATTTGAAAATTTCCACATTAGAAGTTTATAACAAAACCATATCAGAAATTAACAGGAAGATAAATTACACATCAGAAAAGCTCTAACGGAAATCAAAAACCAGTCTACACCTGAAAATTATATAACAATTCATATACCAAAAAAAAGGCTAACCTCTAATAGCCTAACAGATTCTCACCAACTGATAATAGAATTCCCAACTCCTAACTTAACGACTAACATAATTTTTTCTAAGAGATTCTTTCACCCTGATTCTTCTTTTTTCTCCATTCTTCTCCAATTTTCTCAGCCAACTCCTTGCTTTTAATCCATAGCGACACCGCAACTTCCCTTCAGCTTCTCGCCCCACCGCCGCACATATTCATCAGCTTCACGTAACATCACCATCATCCATAAGCTCCAATCATCATCTTCCGTTTTCTTCCCAAAACCTTCATCAATAATTCTTCCTCTGTAACGAACTCCCCGTACAAACAAACTCGTAAGAATTCGACACCATTACAATACTCACAGCGACGTTCACAAAATCTTCTACCTACAACAGAAAATTCTAACTGTCAAAAACTCTCCCAAAGTTTTCTCTAACAATCTATCGCACCATCTCCATTCAACCTTCTGCAGAGCTTTCTGTGACTCATCAACCGTCACCATCAGTTTCAATATCACCAAATTTTCCTTCCGTTTCCTTTTGATTCGGCTATCGGCGAATTCAACTCATCTTCTGCAACTCACATCATCATCATCATCTCAACAGCCTGCAGATTCTCAACGATTCAGAGAACCATTCAAGAACAAGATACAACAACAGTTCAATTCACAACCACATCAAAAGTTCAACAATTGCAACTCAGATTTGCAAAATCATAAAAAAAAAGAAGAAGAAGTAGATTAGAAGAAGAAAATGAGGAACATGTGTTACCTCGGGATTTCCTCTCACAGCCGCCAATTTGAAAACTCACAGTATGGTAAGAATCTCAGCTTCGTCTTCGTTATCGTTTTCGTACATGCTCGATGATTGGAATCTCGAGGTAAGATATGTTTCTGTGTGTGATGCGAATTCGCGTGAGATTTTTAAAGCAAGGTTAGCAAGGGGTGGATAGAAGTTCTTGATTTGTGGAAGAGGCTAAAAACGATGGTGTGAGGTTCGTAAAGGAGAACGTTGAGGGTGAAGATGAGCAGAACGGAGAGGACAGATCTCCGGCGAGGTTGAACGATTGAAGAAGTAGACGGAGGAGTTGGCGGTGACACGATTTGAGAGAGATGGATGCGTGAGAAGGGATTAGAATGGAGATGTGTTTCCGGCAAAGACGCATTGAAGGAGAAGTTAAGAATGTTTCCGCCGACGATGTTGAGAAGGAAGAAAGAGGACGGTGATGATGGTGACGGCGGCCGTGGAAGGAACAAGAGAGTGAGAGTGATGTTGCTTAGACATTAGGGTTCCTCCATCTGCTATAGGGTTTGAATCGTGAAGAGTGGGCCGATCTAAAGCCAGGGTCTCTGAACTCTATTCATACGCCATGATATTCGCACCACCAAAATCACTTCCGCACCCCCTCATGGCTGGATTCTTGGACCGGGCCTCACCCTCCATTGGTTTTCTTTCTGCACACTCTGGTATTCAATTTCACACCCCCATGCAATTCCTATATGTATGTATACATGTTAAAACTTACTGCCCGCACCCCCTGGCTTCTTTGGTAATTGTTTATATCATTTTTGATAATTGTTTCGAAAACGATTTTCCTAAAATAGTTCTTTGACTTTGAAAATTCCAGAATTTTTCATGTTAGTATTTTAGGATATTAAATAATTTTTGACTTTTTTTAATTGTCATTTTCTCTATTTTTGGCATTTGTTTTGAATTGTTGATTCAAATGCGTTCGAATGACTTTTTACATGATATTAGTTATCTCTTGTAGGATTTTTGGCATGTCAATTATGGATAATTTTTCATGTTTGATTAGAATTTTTTACATGATATTGATTGAATATTATGTTGCCACTTGATTGGGATTTTTTACATGATATTGATTGAATATTATGTTACCACTTGATTAGGATTTTTTACATGACATTGTTTGAATATCATGTTACCTCTTGTAGAATTTTTACGTGATTTTGATTGAATATCATTTGAATCATGTAGTGATTTTTGATTGATTTCTCATGGACTTCTTAGTTGATTTTTCTAGTAGGACTGGATTGATTTTTTGGGTAGTATCTAAATTAAATGTTGAAGTTTGTGCTTGAAGCTTCCTTGTGATTAATTCTCAACATGTGGTAAGTTTTTTTACCTTAGTTTGTGGTTAGATTTTGTTACCTCATTAGCATTCTTTTACTTAATTTTTGGAATCTCTAATGGTTTTTTTTTATTTCATTTTCATTGGAAGCTTATTGACTAACTTTGGTTATTTCCCTTTGATTAGTGAATTAACTTAATGAGTTTTGAGTTCTATGCTTGTCACTTTAGAGAATATTAAGGCTTGCTTGACCTTAAGGAGGCATGCTTGTTTAATAATGATTATTTGATCTCATTGAGGTATGACCCTTCTTGTACATTAGTTAATTAAATAAAATGTAGAAGTTGTTGTTACATACACAACTGCTGTGCACAAAGTGTGCTGTAAAATGTTGCTATTCTGCTTGGTTGCATATGCACCTATTCTGTTCTAGAAATAGTAACTGTTATAAGCTATTTTTGCTTGTTGCTAGTTTTTATAGCTATGCAGGTGCTGGAGCGCTGTTGTTGCTGCTGTTTATGACTTATTGCCTTATTTTATTGTTTTATTCATAAAGGGTGAAGAGCATTTGGTTCCATGTATTTCATGGATCCGTTCCACTTCTTAACACTTTTGCTCATTTATGGTAGATTACTAGAAGTTTTCCGGTTGGCTTACACTTTGCTTACGTTGTTACGGATTGACATCCGTTCGGTATTACTTCTCTTCTCCTTTACTAATTCCGTATTTTTTCCTTTCGAAGCCAAGAGAAGTAGGATTGGGAGTCCGTGCCACTTGGCTGGCAATTCTGGAAGTCCTCGAAGGAGGCTCTGTTTGTGATTGTTTAATATTGTGCCTAAGACCTCCAAAGAGGCATCCTATTCCCGTATCCCCTTGTAAGACCTCAAAGAAGGCATCAGGCAGAATGAGAGTCCGCAATCGACTCCCGCCATTTCTAGTCCCAGGTCATTCTTAGCTCGCATTTCTTGTTGATGCTTTGAACATAGCTTACTCTTGTTATCGAGTCGGTCAAGTGGAAGGAGGGTTTAGCAATCAAACCCCCACACCTTGTCTATAGCTCGCATTGACCAATGCTGATGCTTATGTGATCTGATTCACATCTGCCCTTTTTTACTCTGCTCTCCATGATCTTCTATATCATTGGATGAGTACCCCTATTTCCCACAGCTAGCTTGTTTGCCTCGATTGATAGGACCCCTTGGCTAAAGCTTCCCCCTTTCTTACTTTGATTATGTGACATTATTGTTGACTGACACTGTTTATTCTTTCATTTGCTTTTAGTTCATTTTGTGATTGATTTATCCTGTATTTACTTGTCTGATGACATGATCCCGTAGGATTCCTCGCACCACTTAATTTTTGATTAAGTCAGAGGTAGGAGAGACATTAGGATAGCAATCTATGCATGACAACATTAGGTAGACTCCCCTCTGATCCTGACCTTAGGACCATCATTGCATGCAGACTTGTAGGACCGAGTTTCCCCTTAGACTTTCGTGAGTATCATCTTGTCTCTCGCACCCATGCGATCGAGATCCAGTTTCCGTTCACCTGTAGTAGCGTGAACTACGGATGCTCTGATTCCTTTTTCTTTTCAGATTGAGGATACGTAGGCACGAGATGCGATATCTCGGCGAGCACACTAACAACTAACTTCCTTTTTTCTTTCCACTTTGAGTCTCTTCTCTCTATAAAGAAAAATCTCAAAACACTTAACAATTGAAAGTGTGCTTCGTGTGCCATGAGCCTTAAGTACATAGTATACTTTGTTGCGCGAGGCGTGTGACTCGTTACGCAAAGTACTTACTACGTCATAGACTTTAGCACGAGGCATATTGCAAACAAAAATCAAAACAGTTCTTCTTATAAATCAATAAACAAACAACAATTCTCTTCTCATCTTCCTCACTCCATTCATAAAGGATGCGTCACTTCCGTTCTACCGCAAATAGGTAAATGCCTAAGACTCCGTACAACGAGCTGCAACACCTAACTGCTGGAACGTGAACCTTGGCATCTTCCGTTAAAAAACACAAACAAAGCTAAGCCATCCCTAGTGAGGGGAACTACGTCGCTCTGATTCTCGCGTGCGAGCGAGATACGTAGGCAGGAGATCGTGAGAGATCTCTCCGAGCACAATCCTTTCACCCTTCCCCAATCCGTAGTCCGAACTACGTTGACTCTGATTCTTCATTGGTTACTGAAGATACGTAGGAATAGGATTGCGACGATCCTTACGAGTCCTTTGTGTATTTTTTCTCTTTTTCCCCCGTTTCTCCATCTCACCTTTTGTTTCCAGTTTCCAGTTAGCAGTTGAGTTTCAGATACCCTACACCCTTTGATCGATAACCACAAGCGTGGATCCCATCGAGTACGATGGACCCGAGGGGGTGCTAATACCTTCCTCTCGCGTAACCGACTCCCGAACCCAGGAGATGGTTGCGACGACCATTCCTTTCCCTTTGTTGAGGTTTTCTTCGATCGTTTCCTTTCCCTGCGCCGGGATAAATAACGTTCGGTGGCGACTCTTCTGTTCTTTTTTGCCGGTTAATTTTCGCAGAAGCGACAGCTGAAGACTCTGCTGGGGACTCTGGTTCCCTAAGCGAGTCAATCCTAGCGCTTGTTTGTTTCCGATTTTAGGGTGTTTATCTGTTTACTTTACTCGCTTTATTTATGGCATTGTTGCATGTTTACTGTTTTATTGCATTTACATGCTTTTCATTTACTGTTGTCATATATTATACTGTGCTGGATTTTCTGTTTGGTGGGCAGAGTGTTCTGAGAGATAAGCCCACTTCCCAGGCTTGAGCATACACATAGGATTTAGAGTGGATAGTCGATCGCTTACGTGGTGTTATCACGTTAAGTCTTCACGAGATCCACAGCCAGACGAGGCCCATATAAGTGGTATCTGATACTGCATGTTATGCAGGCCATTAGATATCCCTGTATGAGCTGTCAACTCTGGTGACCATTCCCGGGGACTCAGTAGAGGCACTACTCCCGAGGGGTGATAATGGCAGACCAGAAATGGAAAACGCATTACGCTTCTCGATCCGAGGACCCGAAGCTGAGAACTTGCCATAAGATTACCTTATTTTTGGGGAATCAGTGGACGACCTCTCTGTTTGGCGAAAGAATTGTACCCCGATGGATGAATATGCTATTGCTTCTCAAATCGAGAATCTGAAACTGAGGAACCTTGGTTTTAGTACCCACATGTGAGAATGGGCGGGTGTTTACAGGTTTGCAGGTAACAATAACCTTCAACCGACCCGATATTCTGGTTTTCCTATCAATGTGGATTCATCAGCCTGGTATTATGGTATTCTGACATTCTGACTATCCCGGTATTCTGATTAGGTCGGTACTCTGATTATGTCGATATTCTGGCATTTTGGTATTCTGATTATGCCGATATTTTGGCATCCAGGTATTCAGATTATACCGATATTCTGGCATTCTGGTATTTTGATTACTCAGATATCCTGGTATTCCGGTATTTCACTTCAGAGCAGACCTGTGAACTTATTCATTCATCGGCACAACACAGTCATTATTCAGACTATTCAAAAGCTTTGATCCCATGTCTTATTGCATTGCATTTGCATCTTGCATCATTTTGCATATCTTTCTCTAGGCCAGACTAGTGAGCTCATCCATCCTTTGCCTCGACCTGCGGATGGTTTCCCGACTTTCGTATTGGACTTGAATCAGCTTCTGGGGGAATCTTGAATTTAGGAGAGCAGAATCAATTTGTGACTAGGGCCGATGTTGAATCGATGAAAACTCAGTTGGATCAACTAATGGAAGCTATGGCCGCCATGACAAGGGGAGGGGCCAATATTCAGAGAATTGAGAATGTCATTCCACCTCCAATGAACAATGTTGCTCAAGCTCATCCGGTGTGAATCCCTGTTGAGAATCAAGTTATGCAAGGACGTCCTTTTGTCCGAGGCGGACATTCATCTTCTCTCGATGCTGCTGATTATAACAGTTTTGCATTCTCTGTGCCTGATGTCTAAGGGGTAGTTCCAAAGATGAAGCCTAAGGATCCACAATCTGTTGATGATGAAAGATACCGTGTATTGGGCGAGAAAATTAAAGCCCTGGAGAGGCGTGAGATTCTTGACCTGAATACTTCAAGCATGTGTTTGGTGCTTGGCCTTGTGTTGCCACCAAAGTTTAAGACACCGATGTTTGAGCAGTACAAAGGGGATGGTTGTCTAAAGCAACATTTGGTGATGTTTTGCCGAAGAATGACCTCTTATGTCCACAACGACAAACTCATGATTCAATGTTTCCAAGACAGTCTGAGTGGGGCATCAGTGTATTGGTATATGCAGTTAAAGAGTGGTTACATCCAGTCATGGTCAGATTTAGCCAACGCCTTCGTGATGCAATACCACTATAATCTTGACATGGCTCACAGCCGATTGCATTTGCAAGACTTGTCTCAAGCAGATAATGAATCATTCAGAGGGTATGCTCAGAGATGGAGAAAGTTAGCTACTTGTGTTCAACCACCACTTTTGGATAGAGAATTGGTAGATTTGTTCATGGATACCTTGCAAGGTTCGTACTTGGAAAAGATGATTGTCAATGGGGCAGCGAAATTTTCTGACCTAGTAATGGTGGGAGAACGTATCGAGAGCCTGCTCAAGTATGGAAAGATGCAAGACGTCTCGAACTTCCAAGATAATGAAAGTGAATCAGTTGTCAGTTCTCAAGAAGAATTCGAGGAAAAAAATAGTTTCATTCCGAAATCTTTGCCACCACATTCTCAACGTTCAGGCATATCAACTGTTCAAAGTCAGCAATCTTCTGAGTCTTCGTATCAAGGACAATATCTTTCTCTGAGTCAGGGACATCCTCAGAATCAACGGTCATATCGCCGTCAGTCCCGTCAGCACGCCCGACAAAGGCCAAGAAAGCAGAGAGGCATTTCACTCAGTTGCCAATGTCGTACACTCGGATGCTGCCAGATTTGGTCAAGGGTGGACTTATAGTGCCGAAGGAACTGAAGCCAGTGCCTTTTCCATATCCACCGGGTTTTGATGCCAACGCACATTATGAATACCATGATGGGGCACTGAGACATTCAACCGGAGACTGTAAGGTGTTCAAGAGCAGGTGGGTCCATCAGTCCAAGTTATGGAAGAAGGCACCGAGAGCAGTTTTGCAAATGGTTATCAGAGTGACTTCAAAGAGCTATTCTGAAGACGGCTAGCTCATTAGCGAATCATGCTTGGAAAATCCCAGTCCCTCGAAGCTGGCAATCATTATATCATGTCACTTCTTTGCATTTGTAGTTTCTTTCCTGTTAAAGTGCAAACTCATTTGTAAAACTTGTTTTTTTAAAATGATAATGATAATGAAATGAATATGCATATTTTGGTTAACTCCATTTGTGTTCACTCATACTTTCTCATCGATATCATATGCTTGTTTACGCAGGATCCTAGGGAGGATGACAAAATCGAAGATGTAAAACTTCCGATTGTATGCTTTTGAACAAAAACCCTGTTGATGATGTACATGTATTGTTTCAAATACCTAAACACCGGAGATATAAGGGAGTGAAACCTTTGTAAACCCCGTTGAGCCTAGTAGTAGGAGTTTATTTCTGAAAATGAAAAAACCCTCAATCTTAACCTGGGGCAAGGTAAGTGTCACTTAATTTGACCGTGCGTTCAAATTTCAAATGGAGTGTCCCATTCGAGGATCAATTACATCCATGGTTATCCCTCACCGACCGAAGAGTGAGACGGTCGCAACCCTTTACAAGTCAAGACAAACCTGTGTCACACGATTGTTAAAAAAAAGAGAATAAAAAAAAAGAAAGCCCTCTAAGTCAAAACTTGAAAACTAGTGACTTAGGCAAAAGGTAGGGCATCCCGCTGGACTTCAAAATCAAAAGATTCAAAAAAAGGAATCAGTCCAGGAAAAAATCAGGGAAACCAAAAAAACAAAAGAACGAAAAGCGAAAAAGGATTACAAAAAGAAAAATCCTCGAGCAAAGAACAAGTCGTGTGACTACAGACGCCAAAGACAAAAGGGGTGACTGTCACTCCGAAAACTGTGTGGGTTCCTTTTATCCTCCTACCATGCAATAAGCTTTTTGAAAGGTGAGCGCTTGTGTCGAATTAGCTGAACGTAGGACTGGAGAACATCAAGGAGAATGGGTGAGTTAAAATAAAACTTTGAGCCTTATATCCTTTCTTTCTCAAACTGTGAACCAGGCCACGTTACAACCTTCAAAAGACCTAATTGAAGCAGGGTTGTTTCGAAAGCATACTTCAGTTAATATCGCGTCAGTTCTGACTCCCAAGAAGATCTTTCTTACCATTCATGGTGGTATCGATGTGACATTCTGATAAGTGATTCGTTCACTATATGTCACCACATTTTTCCAGTGAACAGACTTGGATGTCAAAACTGTCATATGCTTTGCATTAAAATTGTCATCTTCAAAACGAATTCTTTTACTTGCGAGTAAGCACTTGATGTCAGGAGAGTTTCTAAAATGGAGAGATTGATCAAGATAAGATGCAAACGCCATAAGACTTCGTTGAGTAGGGGCAATCCATTAAATGATCACGCCAAATGGGCAATTCATTCCAAGATTCAGCTAGTATGGAGCAGCCATGTCGAGGAATCTCTCTAAAGTTCAGCCAAACTGGGGAAATTATGTCGAGATCTGATAAATCTCTCCACAAGCGTGTAATATGGGGTAATCACATCGAGATTAGGCAAATCTCTGGAAGATCAATCAGTCAGGGGCAAAATCACTCCAAGACTCGTATCAAGGCAGACCGCCTCAAGAGCACGAGAACTCATCCACCTCTAAAAGACGGTTAATCAAAATCACCTCTTCAAGATTCAGTATACTGGGGCAGAGTATTTCAAATCACTACGAATAATCTCGAGGCGAAATTCTTTCATAGACCTTGCAGTCTGGGGCAAATGGAGAATTAAATGAATCATTGTTCACTCATGACGATCAATGGGCAGTTGATCAACTCAGAAGCTTGAAACAGAGGTCATTTCCAGCATGAGGTGTCTTTGATCTCTTTTCCCCAGCAGGATTCAGTATGCTGCCTTTCCCCAACAGAGTATCTGAATATCCTTCCTCTAGCAAGACATCAGGAAGTTTGATTTCTCCAGTAGAGTCCATGGTCATGGCTCTCCCCAAGCAGAAGTGGGTCCCTCATCAGGAAAGTTCTTCCTTGAGGTTGTCATCCCAAGCAGAGTTTTGTGGTTACGTTTCTTCCCCAAACAGACTGGTTCAGATGATACCTCCCCAACAAGGTCATCATTCCTTACAGTAATCTCAACAGGTTTGCCAGTTCAGAGCCCATATTAGGAGATTAGGTTAATTTGTCTTCCTCAGCACGGTTTGTGATCACGAGGACAATCAAATTTGTTATCCCCAGCGGAGTTGCCTTTATATTCTTAGCATTTATTTTGCTGAGGAGCCTCCTTGCATTTTGCATATAGTAATCATCATTGCATTGCATCCTCAAAAACGCGTAGCATTTCCATTTGAGATGGAGCATTACGCCATGGAAAAATTTAAACATATGCACGCGAAGCATAAGCCAGTTTTGGTAGCTCGTGTGAGAGCCCAAATTATTTTTTATTCGACCAGAAAAAAACCAGAAAGAACGCCTCGTTCATTCCCCAACAGACATTTCAAAGCAGTACCAGGGTTTCACCTTTTTTCTCCTCACCAGAGTCTCATCTTTTGGTTTGTAGATCTTTTGATCTTACATCTTAACCGTGTATTTCAGGAACCATTCCCGATAGGATAACTTCATCCGTTCCCGACAGGCAAACCTTCAGCCTTTCCCGACAGGCGACCTTTGAGTTTTAAACCTAGCCGTTCCCGACAGGTCCATTTACCGTTCCCGACAGGTAACCCATAGGTTTTCAAATATAGCTCTTCCTGACAGGCACCCTTTGAGTTTTAAACCTAGTCGTTCCCGACAGGCCCGCACGTGTCGTTCCCGACAAACATACCATAGGTTTTCAACTTTAGCCGTTCCTGACAGGCGACCTTTGAGTTTTAAACCTAGCCATTCCCGACAGGCCCATTTACCATCCCGACAGGTAACCCATAGGTTTTCAAATTTAGTTGTTCCCGACAGGCAGCCTTTGAGTTTTAAACCTAGCAGTTCCCGACAAGCCCGCACGTGTCGTTCCCGACAGACATACCATAGGTTTTCAACTTTAGCCGTTCCCGACAGGCGACCTTTGAGTTTTAAACCTAGCCATTCCCGACAGGCCCATTTACCGTTCCCGACAGGTATACCATAGGTTTTTAACTTTAGCCATTCCCGACAGGCGACCTTTGAGTTTTAAACCTAGCCGTTCCCGACAGGCCCATTTACCGTTCCCGACAGGTATACCATAAGTTTTCAACTTTATCCGTTCCCGACAGGCGACCTTTGAGTTTTAAACCTAGCCGTTCCCGACAGGCCCATTTACCGTTCCCGACAGGTAACCCATAGGTTCAACTTTAGCCGTTCCCGACAGGCGACCTTTGAGTTTAAGCTTAACCGTTCCCGACAGGCGCACCTTAACCGTTCCCGACAGGCATACTATAAGCTTTAGACTTTAGCCGTTCCCGACAGGCACCCTTTGGGTTTCATTTGTTCCGGACTCTTTTCCACCAATATCCCTCACCACAACTGCTTTGTCTGTCATATATCTTTTCCTTTTACCCACAGAGTGCAAATTTTTTGGTTATCTTTGTATTTAATCCCTATGTCCCTTGAATGCCTGATAGCCGTTGCTCTCATCCCTTCAGGTCCACAGTTGATTGAATATGGACAGCTGTAATACCTCAAAATTTGACCTCATATTTATTGCCTTATAACAGTGGCTTATGCTTCACATTCATCTGCATAACCATTAGGTCATAACATTCACGAACATGAATTTGCATGAGCTCCTAAGACATGGGATCAAAGCGCCTCTCTTGTGATTTATGGCTTTCCTATTTCAAGGTGAGACGAAGGTCGGAGCTCTCGACATCGTGAGTATCTCTCTATCAGAGGTCTTTAAGTATTGAGGCTTTCTTCTATTAAAATCATCAATCATCAAGTTTATCTTATTCAAAAGTATCTCAAGGGTATCAGGTGGTTCAGGGTTTTATCAAGGGCATAAAGGAATTCAACAATGAGCTATGATTTTGTGGATCCTCACTGTCTCAAGCCATTTTGTCACTCAGATCACACATTAGGGTTTATTTCCCTGACCATACGGATTTCAGGAAAGTTTCCTTGTAAAAATTGGGCATCTTGTCATTCAAGGGATTCTGCCCATTGTTTAAAGTGCAAGTTGCTGATGAGATTTTGGTCAATCAGTTTCGACTATGGAAATTTACATTGAATTCAGGAATTTCTTTCTTATTCGCATCTTCAAGGTTCATCCAGGAATTAGTGGAAATTTTCTATTCAAGGTGGATTCATTTAATGCATTCAAGATATGAGTTTAATCCGAGGTCAGCATCCCGACAACCATTTTTTTTACCTTGATTCGTTCAAGATCCTTTATAAGCCTTGAGGTGTATTCATTTGCTGCGCTTGATGTTTATTGGTGAGTTTGTACCGTCACTGGCATCATTCACTAAGGGATTCTTCTTGCCAAATTAATGGAATAAAACTGATATGAACAATTTGAAAAATGAAGTAAGGAGAATCACATATTGTAATGTCAGTACGACTTCTTGGGGTGCGTTGTTGGAGTTAGGAAGGGTATGATATCAATCCATTGATAGAATAACATAACAGATTGTTATTTGAAAATTTCCACATTAGAAGTTTATAACAAAACCATATCAGAAATTAACAGGAAGATAAATTACACATCAGAAAAGCTCTAACAGAAATCAAAAACCAGTCTACACCAGAAAATTATATAACAATTCATATACCAAAAAAAGGCTAACCTCTAATAGCCTAACAGATTCTCACCAACTAATAACATAATTCCCAACTCCTAACTTAACGACTAACATAATTTTTTCTAAGAGATTCTTTCACCCTGATTCTTCTTTTTTCTCAATTCTTCTCCAATTTTCTCAGCCAACTCCTTGCTTTTAATCCATAATGACACTGCAACTTCCCTTCAGCTTCTCGCCCCGCCGCCGCACATATTCATCAGCTTCACGTAACATCACCATCATCCATAAGCTCCAATCATCATCTTCTGTTTTCTTCCCAAAACCTTATTAATAATTCTTCCTCTGTAACGAACTCCCCGCACAAACAAACTCGCAAGAATTCGACGCCATTGCAATACTCACAGCGACGTTCACAAAATCTTCTACCTACAATAGAAAGTTCTAACTGTCAAAAACTCTCCCAAAGTTTTCTCTAACAATCTATCGCACCATCTCCATTCAACCTTCTGCAGAGTTATCTGTGACTCATCAACCGTCACCATCAGCTTCAATATCACCAAATTTTCCTTCAGTTTCCTTTTGATTTGGCTATCGGAGAATTCAACTTATCTTCTGAAATTCACATCATCATCATCATCTCAACAGCCTGCAGATTCTCAACGATTCAGAGAACCATTCAAGAACAAGATACAACAACAGTTCAATTCACAACCGCATCAAAAGTTCAACAATTGCAACTCAGATTGGTAAAATCATAAAAAAGAAGAAGAAGAAGAAGTAGATTAGAAGAAGTAAGTGAGGAACATGTGTTACCTCGGGATTTCCTCTCACAGCCGCTGATTTGAAAACTCATAGTATGGTAAGAATCTCAGCTTCATCTTTGTTATCATTTTCGTACATGCTCGATGATTGGAATCTTAAGGTAAGATATGTTTCTGTGTGTGATGCGAGTTCGCATGAGGTTTTTAGAGCAAGGTTAGCGAGGGGTGGATGGATGTTCTTGATTTGTGGAAGAGGGTAAAAATGATGGTGTGAGGTTCGTAGAGGAGAACGTTGAGGGTGGAGATGAGCAGAACGGAGAGGACGGATCTCTGGCGAGGTTGAACGATTGAAGAAGTAGACGGAGGAGTTGACAGTGACATGATTTGAGAGAGATGGATGCGTGAGATGGGATTAGAATAGAGATGTGTTTCCAGCAAAGACGCATTGAAGGAGAAGTTAAGAATGCTTCCGCCGACGATGTTGAGAAGGAAGAAAGAGGACGGTGATGATGGTGACGGCGGCCGTGGAAGGAACAAGAGAGTGAGAGTGATGTTGCTTAGACATTAGGGTTCCTCCATCTGCTATAGGGTTTGAATCGTGAAGAGTGGGCCGATCTAAAGCCAGGGTCTCTGAACTCTATTCATACGCCATGATATTCGCACCACCAAAATCACTTCCGCACCCCCTCATGGCTGGATTCTTGGACCGGGCCTCACCCTCCATTGGTTTTCTTTCTGCACACTCTGGTATTCAATTTCACACCCCCATGCAATTCCTATATGTATGTATACATGTTAAAACTTACTGCCCGCACCCCCTGGCTTCTTTGGTAATTGTTTATATCATTTTTGATAATTGTTTTGAAAACGATTTTCCTAAAATAGTTCTTTGACTTTGAAAATTCCAGAATTTTTCATGTTAGTATTTTAGGATATTAAATAATTTTTGACTTTTTTTAATTGTCATTTTCTCTATTTTTGGCATTTGTTTTGAATTGTTGATTCAAATGCGTTCGAATGACTTTTTACATGATATTAGTTATCTCTTGTAGGATTTTTGGCATGTCAATTATGGATAATTTTTCATGTTTGATTAGAATTTTTTACATGATATTGATTGAATATTATGTTGCCACTTGATTGAGATTTTTTACATGATATTGATTGAATATTATGTTACCACTTGATTAGGATTTTTTACATGACATTGTTTGAATATCATCTTACCTCTTGTAGAATTTTTACATGATTTTGATTGAATATCATTTGAATCATGTAGTGATTTTTGATTGATTTCTCATGGACTTCTTAGTTGATTTTTCTAGTAGGATTGGATTGATTTTTTGGGTAGTATCTAAATTAAATGTTGAAGTTTATGCTTGATGCTTCTTTGTGATTAATTCTCAACATGTGGTAAGTTTTTTTTACCTTAGTTTGTGGTTAGATTTTGTTACCTCATTAGCATTCTTTTGCTTAATTTTTGGAATCTCTAATGGTTTTTTTATTTCATTTTCATTGGAAGCTTATTGACTAACTTTGGTTATTTCCCTTTGATAAGTGAATTACCTTAATGAGTTTTGAGTTTTATGCTTGTCACTTTAGAGAGTATTAAGGCTTGCTTGACCTTAAGGAGGCATGCTTGTTTAATAATGATTGTTTGATCACATTGAGGTATGACCCTTCTTGTACATTAGTTAATTAATTAAAATGTAGAAGTTGCTGTTACATACACAGCTGTTGTGCACAAAGTGTGCTGTAAAATGTTGCTATTATGTCTGGTTGCATATGCACCTATTATGTTCTGGAAATAGTAGCTGTTATAAGCTGTTTTTGCTTGTTGCTGGTTTTTATAGCTATGCAGGTGCTGGAGCGCTGTTGTTGCTGCTGTTTATGGCTTATTGCCTTGTTTTATTGTTATATTCATAAAGGGTGAAGAGCATTTGGTTCCATGTATTTCACGGATCCGTTCCGCTTCCTAACACTTTTGCTCATTTATGGTAGATTACTAAAAGTTTTCCGGTTGGCTTACACTTTGCTTACGTTGCTACGGATTGACATCCGTTCGGTATTACTTTTCTTCTCTTTTACTAATTCCGTATTTTTTCCTTTCGATGCCAATAGAAGTAGGATTGGGAGTCCGTGCCACTTGGCTGGCAATTCTGGAAGTCCTCGAAGGAGGCTCTGTTTGTGATTGTTTAATATTGTGCCTAAGACCTCCAAAGAGGCATCCTATTCCCGTATCCCCTTGTAAGACCTCAAAGAAGGCATCAGGCGGAATGAGAGTCCGCAATCGACTCCCGCCATTTCTAGTCCCAGGTCGTTCTTAGCTCGCATTTCTTGTTGATGCTTTGGACATAGCTTACTCTTGTTATCGAGTCGGTCAAGTGGAAGGAGGGTTTAGCAATCAAACCCCCACACATTGTCTATAGCTCGCATTGACCAATGCTGATGCTTATGTGATCTGATTCACATCTCCCCTTTTTTACTCTGCTCTCCATGATCATCTATATCATTGAATGAGTACCCCTATATCCCACAGCTAGCTTGTTTTCCTCGGTTGGTATGACCCCTTGGCTAAAGCTTCCCCCTTTCTTACTTTGATTGTGTGACATTATTGTTGACTGACACTGTTTATTCTTTCATTTGCTTTTAGTTCATTTTGTGATTGAGTTATCCTGTGTTTACTTGTCTGATGACATGATCCCGTAGGATTCCTCGCTCCACTTAATTTTTGATTAAGTCGGAGGTAGGAGAGACATTAGGATAGCAATCTATGCATGACAACATTAGGTAGACTCCCCTCTGATCCTGACCTTAGGACCATCGTTGCATGCTGACTTGTAGGACCGAGTTTCCCCTTAGACTTTCGTGAGTCTCATCTTGTCTCTCGCACCCATGCGATCGAGATCATGTTTTCGTTCACCCGTAGTAGCGTGAACTACGGATGCTCTGATTCCTCTTTCTTTTCAGATTGAGGATACGTAGGCATGAGATACGATATCTCGGCGAGCACAATAACAACTAACTTCCCTTTTTCTTTCCACTTTGAGTCTCTTCTCTCTATAAAGAAAAATCTCAAAACACTTAACAATTGAAAGTGTGCTTCATGTGCCATGAGCCTTAAGTACATAGTATACTTTGTTGCGCGAGGCGTGTGACTCGTTACGCAAAGTACTTACTACGTCATAGACTTTAGCACGAGGCATATTGCAAACAAAAATCAAAACACTTCTTCTTAAAAATCAATAAACAAACAACAATTCTCTTTTCATCTTCCTCACTCCATTCATAAAGGATGAGTCACTTTCGTTCTACCGCAAACAGGTAAATGCCTAAGACTCCGTACAACGAACTGCGACACCTAACTGCTGGAACGCGAACCTTGGCATCTTCTGTTAAAAAACACAAACAAAGCGAAATCATCCCTAGTGAGGGGAACTACGTCGCTCTGATTCTCACGTGCGAGCGAGATACGTAGGCAGGAGATCGTGCGAGATCTCTCCGAGCACAATCCTTTCACCCTTCCCCAATCTGTAGTCTGAACTACGTTGACTCTGATTCTTCATTGGTTACTGAAGATACGTAGGCATAGGATTGCGACGATCCTTGCGAGTCCTTTGTATCTTTTTTCTCTTTTTCCCCCGTTTCTCCATCTCACCTTTTGTTTCCAGTTTCCAGTTAGCAGTTGAGTTTCAGATACCCTACACCCTTTGATCGATAATAACAAGCGTGGATCCCATCGAGTACGATGGACGCGAGGAGGTGCTAATACCTTCCTCTCGCGTAACCGACTCTCGAACCAGGGAGATGGTTGCGACGACCATTCCTTTCCCTTTGTTAAGGTTTTCTTCGATCGTTTCCTTTCCCTGTGTTGGGATAAATAACGTTTGGTGGCGACTCTTTTGTTCTTTTCCGCCGGTTGATTTTCGCAGATGCGACAACCTTTCCCTTGCATAACCGACTTCCAAATCCATATCTTGGTCGCGAGACCATCTTTTTCCTTAGGTTTTTCTCGATGTTTTCCTTTCCCCCTGTTGGGATAAATAATGTTTGATGGCGACTTCTCTGCATTTTTTGCGTAGTGACACACATTTCGTTTCTTCATGAAGGCTCCCCCTAAATGTATGTATCCCAACTTCATCTTGCAGATGTTTCTCCTCCCTGACAACATCAAAAAGAGACAAAGAAATCAATGAGAAGTATCTTATATCACACATATACTAATATAACACACAAGCGTTTGCAATGATAAGATCATCAATAAAACAACACTCACATAGAATGATGTAAATATTGAAAATGCCTAAACATAAATAAAAGCACTTAAAGCAACAATATAATATGGTTGCCACAAATAATACCAAATAACATAAACATTAAACATGAAAGATGAAGGAAACAATGCAAATACAAACTCTTGAGTTGCTTCAAAAGTGACACATTTACATGACATATACTTTTGGTGCTCCCGAATGCTGCACACACATGTGCTTTAGCAAGGTGATTATTTAGATTTATCACCACTCAAACCAAAAACAGACATGTCATCATAACAATGAAACACAACAAAAAATTTGTTGACATTATAACATAATCAAACATATTTCACGCGGGAATAGATAAACAACTACCTGACATGCTTATACACAAAGAACATATTTCAAGTATGGAAGAAAAATAACATTAAGTCACTATAAGCATATAAATTTAAAGATATTAATTTGAGATTTTTGGAAGTGAACACTCATGACATATTTCATACATCAATCATATCAAGCATTTGGAACATAGATAACATGTAAAAATAAAAGACTTACTCTCAAGGAAAGAAAATGGAACAATATTACCTTGCGTATGAAATGATGAAGGATGCACTTGTATGTGATTGAACTTCCAAGTAAAGTTAGAGCAAAAGTATATATAAAGTGCACACAACAAATCATATTTAGGCAAGATTTGAGATATCAAGTATGCGCAATTCCCTTCGAATGTTGAAAAATGGTTTAGTCATAATAGGTATGGTAAAAATATCCGCAAGTTGATGTTTGCTATCAACATGCTCGAATACGACATCTCCTTTTTCAACATGGTCACATAGGAAGTGGTGAAGTATCTCAATATGTTTAGTGCGAGAGTGTAACACCAGATTTTTGGCTAGATGAATAACACTAGTGTTGTCGCACATAATAGGAATACATTGTAGTTTAATATCAAAATTAAGTAGTTCTTGTTTGAGCCACATTATTTGAGCACAACAACTATAAGCTGCAACGTATTCCGCCTCGGCAGTTGACAAAGCAACAAAAACTTGTTTCTTGCTATGCCAACTCACTAAGGAATTTGAAAACATGTGGAAAGTTCCACTAGTACTTTTCTTATCCGATTCTCAACCGCCAAAATCGGAAATGGTATAACCAACCAAATTACAACCACTTCCCTAGGAATACCAAAGCCCATACTTAGATGTACCATGAAGGAATCTAAGGATGCACTTTACGACTTTTAAATGTGATTTCTTAGGAGTCGATTGATAACGAGCTCACATACACATGCTAAACATAATGTCTGGCCTAGATGTAGTAAGATATAGAAGATAACCAATCACACATCTATACTTATTGACATCAACATCCTTACCATTTTTATCTTTTTCCAAGTTTCCATTTGTAGGCATTGGAGTGTTAATTGATTTTGCATCTTCGTACCAAATTTATTTAACAATTCATGCAATATTTTGTTTGACACAAAAACTTCCCATCGTTGAGTTTCTTGATTTGAAGACCGAAAAAGTAGTTCAAATACCTCATGAGACTCATCTCAAACTCACCTTGCATTGGCTTAGAAAACTCCTTGACTAATTGCATGTTAGTTGAACTAAAGATGATATCATCAACATAAACTTGAACTAGAAGAGTATGTTTTCCTTGACGTTTAATGAAAAATGAAGTACCTACCTTCCCTATAGAGTATCCTTAATCAACTAAGAACTTACTAAGTCTCTCATACCAAGCCCTAGGGCTTGTTTGAGACCATACATAACTCATTTTAGTTTATAAACATGATTAGGATACTCATGATTTTCAAAATCGGGAGGTTGCGAAACATACACTTCCTCATTAATATATCCATTAAGGAAAGCACTTTTCACATCCATTTGAAATAACTTGAAATCTTTGGAGTAAGCATAAGCTAGTAAAAGGCGTATAGCCTCGAGGAGAGCAACCAGAGCATAAGTTTCCTCATAATCAATGCCTTCATCTTGGTTATAACCTTGAGCCACTAGTCAGGCTTTGTTCCTAGTTATCACTCTATTTTCATTGAATTTATTTCTAAAAACCCATATAGTGCCAATAACTTGATGATTTCGCAGATGAGGGACAAGGTCCCATACATCATTCCTTTTAAACTGGTTTAATTCTTCTTGCGTGGCCATAAGCCAATGCTAATCAAGTAAGATATCATTTACGTTTTTAGGTTCAACTTGTGTAACAAACGCAAAGCGATAACGAAAATTACTTATCTTGGAGCGTGTTGTCACACCTTTGGTGGTGTCACCAAGTATGTTATCAATTGGATAGTCCTTGGAGGTTCCCCAAGCCAAAGGAAGATCATCCATTGTAGTTGGACTTTCAACCTTCTCTTTTTCACAATCGTCACATTCTTCTTTCTCAATTTCCACTGTTTTAGGCTGATCAATTTATTCTCCGGGATCTTTGAGAATGTCTTGTGAAGATACACCTACATCATGAAAAGAAACACGTTTCCAAAAATTTCTCGGATAAGATTCATCAAAAGTGACATGTACCGACTCTTCAACAATAAGTAATTTTTTGTTATAAACCCTATAAGCTTTGCTCTATTGGGAGTATCCAAAGAAGATACCTTCATCAGTTTTTGCATCAAACTTTCCAAGATTATCCTTTCCATTGTTTAAGACAAAACATTTGCATCCGAAAACATGAAGATGCGATAAATTTTGTTTTCTACCCTTTAGTAGTTCATAAAGAGTTTTGTCTAAAATAAGACGTATTAGTATCCTATTTAAGACATAACATGTCATGCGGTATCGACCCAGAAATACCTAGATAGATCTATTGAGCATAGTTCTAGCCAACTCCTCTAAAACACGATTTTTGCGCTCAACAACATTGTTTTGTTGTAGAGTTCTAGGAGCGGAAAAATTATGCTCAATGCCATGTTTATCACAATAATTCTCAAAGAGGTGGTTTTCAAAATTGCCTCCATGATCACTTTAGATAGCAACGATTTTCAAATTCATTTTTTTTTCGAATAAGCTTGCAAATTGTGTGAATGCTGAAAAAGTCTCATCTTTACTATGCAAAAAGATGACCCAACAAAATTTCGAGTAATCGTCTACTATAAAAAAAACCATAGTAATTACCACCTATGTTTTTATTACTCGAGGGACAAAAAATATCCATATGGAGAAGCTCAAGAAGTCTCAAAGTTGAAACCATGTTTTTTTATTTAAATGAGACTCTTGTTTGCTTACCCATTTGGCATGCATTGCATAGATGGTATTTTGAAAACTTTATTTTTTGTAGACTGATTACTAAATATTTTGAAGTCACTTTGTTTAGTAAATCAAAGTTGACATGAGCTAGGTGTCTATGCCATAACCAAGAGTCTTCACTCATGGTCACTAGACACTTAGTTCCCGTCAAGGATACATCATCTAAGTTAAGCATATATGAGTTATTATCCCTAAAGTCTTTGAACATACAATCATTATTTTCATTATGTTCAAACATGAAACAAGTATTTGTAAAAGTAACTTTAAATTCGTTGTCGCATAGTTGACTAATTCTACGAAGATTACGTTTAAGACCTTCAACTAACATAACATCAGAGATAGTAGTAGATGATGGATTACCTACACTACCTTTTCGAAGTATTTTTCCCCTGTTGTTGTCTCCATAGGTAACGAAACTCTTCTTTGGCACAAAGTCAATGAATAAAGATATGTCACCCGTCATATGCCTTGAGCATCCACTATCGAGAAACCACATTTTCTCCATAGAGTCAAGACATTCAACCTATAGAATCAAATAAGGGTAATAGGTACCCAATTTTCATTGGGTCCTTGAGAGTGAGTGAAATCAAGGTTGCATTTGGGCAACCATTGAAAAACACCGTTAGGAACAAAGAGTCTCCTAAACTTGCATTTTTCAATAGTGTGACCCTTTTTGCCACAATAGTGACAAGATAAGTTGCGATGAGATTTACTGTTTCTATTTGGATCCTTTTAAACATATTTATACTTTTTATATGAAGGGTTCAAAGACCGTTTAACCTTTGATGGATCAATAAAAATTGTAACCTTTGGATGTAATGCCTTGTCTAATTTAGTTGTAAGAGTATTTACCTTTTTTTGCCAAATGTGACAAGTTTCACAACCGAACCATGAAGGTACTTCATCCTCATTCTTATCTTTTTGAATATCTATCATAGATTTCTTAAGAGCTTCCATATTCTTTTAGGTTTCTAAAACTTTAGCTTTTAAATGTGAGAAGATTCTTTTATTTGAAGCTAATTTTTTAAAAACGTTTATGGCTTTTCTATGTATATTTTCAAAAGCTTTTTGAAATTGGGAATAAGAGAATTCATTAATAGATTCAAGCTTAGAATGACTTACATTCTTCTTCTTCTTTTTGTTGGCCATGAAGCAAAGTTTAGCCGATTCGATACTTGAACTTGAGCTTTCATCACTTGAAGAATCATTTTCACTTTCCCAAGTAACATAAGCTCTTTTAAACTTGCTAGATTTCTTGTGATGGTCTTTCTCTTTGTCTTTCTTGATCAATGGACACTACAGCCTATAATGAACTCATTTTCCACATTCATAACATGAACCTCTATGTTTACCCTTCTTATTATTGTCTTCCTTTGAGGAGTTCGATAGCCTTCTAAAGTTGATTAGGTTTTTGTCAGAGTGTTTGACTCCATTTTTCCTTATGTACCTATTGTACCTTTTGACGAATAACCCCACTTGATTCACAATCACTTTTATCATTGGTTGAGGACTTTGAACTTCAAGCCTTTAGATAATTAAACTTCTTTTCTTCCTTCTTGTCCTTACTTTTTTCCTTCTTTATCTTCATCTCAAGCTTTTTCTCATGTTTTTCCAAGCAAGTGAGTTCTTGATCATGTTTTTCTATCTTTCCAATAAAAGTTTTGAGATCAAGTGTTTTAAAATCATTCGTTTCTTTGATTGCAGTAACCTTAGGTTGCCATTCCCTATTAAGACACCTCAAAAACTTTACTAGTAGCAATATAATTGGAAATAGGCTTACTTAGAGCCTTCAAGCGATTTATAAGATGTATGAAAATGGTTTCACCATGCTTCATGCAAAATAGTTTAAAATCTTGATTTAAGGTATTGATCCTAGCTTGTTTGACCTTACAAGTTTCCTCATGGGCAACTTCTAATGCGTCCCACGTAGCTTTGGCGATTTCACAATGAGAGACACGATAATATTTATCAACACCAAGTGCGGATATGAGAATATTTTGTGCCTTCCAGTCATGTGACCATAATTTCTTATCATTATCATCCCATTGTGCTTCCAATTTTGGCATGTCGACACCTTTACCATTGGTCATTGTAATTTCATTAGGACCATTAACGATGACGTCCCATACACCCTTATCAACCAAGTTGATATGGATACGCATACAAGCTTTCCAATAGCCATAAATTTCATCGGTAAAGATGGGCACTCTATTATATACCCCTTCAAGTTCGGTAGCCATTTTCTAATAAGCGAATATTGAAGTACATAATTAACCGGAGCCTGTGATACCACTTGTTAGACGAAGCCGACTTATCTAGAGTGGGGGGGGGGGTGAATACATCCCAAGTTAGAAAAAATTTACTTAAAAAAATATTTTCAAAAATCAACGGCTAGCGGAAGTGAATCAGATTGAATCCTCTAAACCGAATCGCTATAAAAAAGCTCGGATATACGTATATGAAAAAATAATTGATGATAATGATAAACAAATCAATCAATATGCTTTAAACCACAATCACTTGAAAGCTATTCAACAAGTAAAACTATTTCCAATGATAAAATACACAAAAACATAACTGAGGTAAATTATCAAACACCTTATGTGCAATCAGTTTCATTTATAATTTTGTATGGTTTTGTTGATTTTCAAGTATAACCAAATTCTAATAGATTGCGATCAACTCAACAAAACCTCTTTCAAAAGGTTATAAAAAAGGTTTAACCAAATGTATTGATCGCACAATCGAAGAATTCAATAATATACAAATGGATTATATAAAAAGATAAAGAGAAAAGAGAGTACACAAGGATTTCTTTAGGCAGTTCCCCAACCGGCCTCGCATGGGTACGTCTGCCCTCAATTCTACTTCGAATTGAGATTGTGAAAATTAACCTTACTTTGCAAATGTAGTTTAGAAGAGAAATGTTGCAATGCAACCCTACAAACCCTATGTTTGATGTTGATTCTAACACTTTCTCTTCCCTTGATCTGAGCTTGATTAAGTCACCTAACAATGCCAATTTGATTCATAGTCTCATGCTAATCCTTTGCAAGAACTCTCCGTTCTTCAAAGCCTTCGCTCGATTGAATCGAAATTGCGAATTGTTGTAACCCAAGATTTACCAATTTTATTCATCGTCTCACACTACTCCTTTGCAAGAAACCCCTATTCTTCAAAGCTTTCACTCGATCGAATCCTAATTGCGTAATTTTTTCCAAAACCTTCAAATCCCCTATTGATCTTAAAGGAAAACCCCACCTTGGTTTTCTTATTTGAAATGCTCAAAGATCTCAACCCAATTTACAGTTCACCAACCTAAATTAGACGTTATCAACTCTAATTCTAGATGGCACCAAAACAAAAAATGATTATGTGTAGTTTGTTTGTGTGTATGCATAGAATGAAGGTTGAAGATGAAGAGCACTCTTTAAAATCCCGGTTTTGTTTGTGATTTTCTAAAAATCACTAAAACGAAATGATGCATGTATAAAGATTATATATGTGTGCAAGTTATAAAAAAAGGAATGCAATAGGTTTAGAAAATGATACAATTTTTTAAGAATTTTAATGCATGTGTCGACATATGTAAGTCATAGGCCAACCTATTTGATGCATGTGTTGACTTGTATAGGTCATGAGTCGACATGTACAGGTCATGTGTCAACCTATACAGTAAGCACATTAAATAGAGGCTATAGGCTTTAAAAATGAGTTATATAGATTGACCTGTAACTCCTATGTGCTGACCAGTATAGGTGATGAGTTGACTTGTATAGGTCATGTGTCAACCTATGCAGTCAGCACATCAATCAGAGGTTACATGCTTTAGAAATGAGTTGAATATGTCAACCTATAACTCGTATGTGTCGACACATAGACATGTTTTTCATATAGAAACCAATTTTTAATACTTGAAAACTTTTCTAAACCATTTCAAAATGATATTATGCTTCCTAATGCTAAGATGCACATTAAGACTCAGAGGATACCATCCAATATACATAAATGCTAAAGTATCCTAGTTTTGACATCATACAAAATACATATATGGAAGGTTGCACTAACAAGTTTTACTATTTCTTTTTGTTTTTTACATGGTCCGTCTTTATTGCCTACCTTTTGTCACTAACTCATTAGATCCACTTGTATGCAGTGGTGACGATATCGTTGATATGGCTGCATAAAATGCCGAAGATTATTCATGGGTAGATCCTAGATATTTAAGGATCCTTTAAAAACATGTAGAAAAGGACGGGAAAATAGAGTCTCCCTTTGAAGTTGGGTCTTCTTTGGACTGGAAAATTTGGGAAGTCACTGCAAATAAGAAGGTATGCTATAATTTCGAGAGGTGCTCCATTTTACTCTTAAATTTTCGAGAAGGTAGGAGTACTACTTCCCCTACCACTTTTGAAAAAGGGGTACAAGATCATATCCGCATTCCCCCATCGCAGCTCCATCCTTGTGCCTGGACTTTTGCTAGGTTTTCCAAATATTGGTATGAGTATCAAGGGAAAATGGACTTGGCTTTCGTAAACACCATCTTCCATCTTTTCAAAATTAACCCACTTTCCAAGATCAAAGGAAGTGGACTCACTTCTATCAGTCATTTTAAAAATGAAATTCTCTATGTTTATATTCATAGTTGAAAAGGTTTCAGAGAGTACTATTTCCTAGTTTCCCCTTTCACTTCTCTTGCCCATAATATATTTTGAACTGTTCCTTCCTCTTCTTCGGCCCTACTGGTCTGTTTTGAGTAGAGGAGGCAATTTTCGTCCTAGACTCATTTTACTCAGAAAGCTAGGGCTTACTATGTTCCTTATGAATCCCTCATCGATGCAGAAAAGGAGATGAAGGAGACATTATTTTCCTTTTTTTATTTGGAAATATGTTGTCATGATGTTGCTGAGGCAGAGTCTGTGGAGGAGAGGAGGAGACTTTTGGTATCATATATTATCTTCTTCTCTTGAAATAAGTGTCTTGTTTACTATCTTATTGTTTAAACATCTGCTTTATGCAGACGATCTCAAAAAGAAAGATATGTTGACAATGTCTATACTATGTTAGATTCTGGGGCTTCCGTAGTTTCTTGTGCACCTTCGAAAAGTCAGAGTAAGAAGAACCACAATCGTCCCGCTAACAAAGGTCAGGGTAGATCATTTGAACATGGGAGTCATGCAAAGAAAAAACCGAAGCATTATGGTACTGTGTCAGGTGTTCGTTTGAGGAATACTCTGACCACCTTACCCTCCGTGATGGTAAGTCTCCTGCCGCGATCTGCAGTAAAGATGAGAAAGTGTTTCAGTTGAAGATTATAAGCATATATGTTAACTCTCTTATGTTGGAAAATCTAATTTGCTGGTTGAATCATCCTACCAAGTCCTCCGATAAATTTCTCTTTTGAATCAACTCGCGGTCGGTCATACCAATCTTTTGTCTCTTTGTTCTCCCTCTAAAGCGATTGAGGACATGAAAGCTCGTTATGACTTAGCTGAGGCAAAGGTGGTTAGCTTCGAAAGAGAATGTTCTGAGTTGCGCACCTGCTTGTGTGTAGTTTCTCATTTTTTGGATGACATGAAACATTTTGGATCTCCAATCTTCGTATCCGACCATATAACATAACTTGGGAAGTTGTTTGAAGAGAAAGATCAAGATGCTCTCCAAAAATAAGTTGAGTCAGAAGCTTTGTCTCTTGTAGTCCGAAGCCTCTCATCGGAGTTTGAGGATAATGAAGTTGGTCTACCTGGAAGTCTATATGCCCTTTGGAAAGAACATATTACTTTAAGTTACTAGTTGCGTGATGTTTCTAGCTACAAATTAAAAGAAGTTGTCTTTAATAACTCTTTGGATCAATTGGAGTATATAGTTCCTGGTTTTAAGGCTTTTCATAACTCCTTTTCTTTAGGATAACCATTTGTAATTTGTATTTTTGATATTTTGATGTGTTATATGGATTTGTTCTGTCTTTCATTTTGATTTTATTTCTTGGGTTAACCGGGACGCGGTTGTGCCTTTGAACTATGCTCGGCGTCACAAAAGACCATTCCCAACCAAGGGTAGAACCCCCATCCCTTGCCCCGAGGTATGACTCAGATTGAGGTGAACAAATTTGGACTCCATGACCTAACGCCCTTGGATTAGCTAGATCCTAAGGGAGGGGGTGCGCCAGCTACACATCGATATGTGTAATGCGTTTTCAGCTATATCATATACGTAAAAATGTGTTTAGTCTATATTGGATACACAAGAATGTGCATGGTGCATTTTAAGTTGTATCAGATATGCAAAAATGGATTTAGTCTATATCGGATACACATCAATGCAAGTGACTTTGTATTCCCTTACCTTGCATCATGGAGAACATGAAAGGTTGCAATAATAAGCCAAAAGTAATATTCGTGTTGAATACATTTAGCTATACAAAAATGGAACTACGACAACTTATAAACTACAATACTATGGTATTAATATAATGGAACTACGACAACTTATAAACTATAATATTATGGTATTAATACAAATTGCTAAATGTAATACCACTTCAGCTTAGCGACATTCCATGTCCCTGATACATGTTCTTCTTTGAGGGACTCTAGAAGATAGGCTCCTCCTCTTTCGGTGCCAGCTCGTACGCAGTTGGTTCTTCCTAAATAGCAGCTAGCTTCCTGTCCCAAGCATTCTTCTTTTCGATGTCTATCCTCCTTAGTATTAGATCCCCTGCATGGAATTCTCAAGGCCGAACTCAACTCCCAAAGCTATTCTTTACTTAAAGACCACACTGGTCAAGACATATGCATTCTAATTTCATCTGAAAGGTCGATCTCTTCTATGATAACCTTCCTGTTGCTTTCTGTTGGTAACGGGTTTATTGTTCTCCAACTCACCTCTTCAATCTCCACTAGGATAAAAACATCTATCCCATACGTTAAACAAAAAGGAGTCTCCCCAGTGGTTGAATGTGACATAGTACGACCGACCCATAAAACATGTGGAAATTTGTCGGTCCAATTACCTTTGGATTCCTCTAACATACACTTCAAGCCTCTCGCTATTATTCAGTTAGCAGCCTTGGATTGGCCGTTTGTTTGGGGATGCTACACTGACGCAAAATGCTATTTAATTTTCAACTTTTACAAGAGGCTTTTCAATTTTTTATCTACATATTGTGTTACATTATCTCTGAAAATGGCTTGGGAAACTCCAGACCTGGACACTACATTTCTTGTAAAGAATTTTATGATGTTTGTCGTAGTAATGTTAATTAATGCCCCAACCTTGATCCATTTAGTAAAGTAGTCTACCACAACATTAAAATATTTGAGCTACCCAGGTGTTAGAGCAAAAGGGCCAAGGATATCCATTCCCCACTTCATGAACGGTCAACGCGAAGTTAGTATGTGGAGTTCGGTAGCTGGAGGGCTGAAGATGTCATCGTGATTTTGGCATTAATCACATCTTTTCACATAATCTCAGGCGTCCTGAACCATGATCGTCCAGTAGTATCCCTCTCTTGGAATCTTCTTAATCAGTTCCCTTGCTCTCAGGTGTTATCCAACTATTCCCTCATGTACCTCCAAGAGGGAGTTATCGGCTTCGGATTTCCCCAAACACCTCATCACCAGCGTTAAAAACCCACCTTTGTACAAAGTTCCTTCGACCACGGTGTATCCCTATCACCTTTTCTTAACCAGCATTATATCAAAAGGATCTGTTAGAAGTTTTTCGGACTCGATATATTGCTGAATTGGGGTCATCCAGTAGGGTGAAACTGTGTTGCTTATCACAACTAGTGAATTCCCTTTCACTTCCACACTGGGGACTTTCTTAATTTCCTATACGAATGAGTGATTGATTTCGGAATTTATAGTACTGGCTAGTTGGGATAGGACGTCGGCCCGTATATTTTCCTCCTAAGTTATATGATATATTTTAAATGTCATAAATTGTGCTAGCTTTCCCACAACTAGTTGGAGGTATTTTTGGAGCAAAGGGTCCTTCGCTTGGACATCCCCCTTTATTTGGGAAATGACCAATTGGAAATTTGTTCATAGTTTGATGCATTATGCTCTAATATCTCCTACGAGTGTAATCCCAACAATAGCAGCTTCGTATTCGACTTAATTATTGGTGAATGGAAACTCAAATCTTATAGATACTTCCACTATCAAACCAGAATTGTTTTCTAAGATCATACTTGCGCCACTTTCCCTACTGTTGGATTATCTATTGGTGAAGACCACTCAAGTCTGATTTGGTTCCGGGGGTATAAAAGTTATCTCCGCTAAAAAGTCGACAAATACTTGGGCTTTCAGGGCTTTCCTTGCTTCAAAGGATATCTCAACTTCGGATAACTAAATTTCCAACTACGTCAATCGTTTGCCTAGATCAGGTTGGTAAAGAACATATTTTAGAGGCATGTTTGTTTGCATTATAATGGAATGCGAGGAAATATTGTCGCAGTTTGCGAGATGTTATTACTAATGCTAGGGCCACCTATTCGATCTACTTGTATCACATTTATTCCCCTAATAACGCTTTTGAAATGAAGTATACCGATTTTTGGTGGGCATCAGATTCTCTTATTAATACAACATTGACACCTTCCTCGCCAACAACTAAGTAAAAATACAAAAGTTCTCCCAGAGATGATCAACTAAGTACCGGGGGCGTAATCAAAGTTTACTTCAAGGATTTAAATGCCTCCTCGCAATTAGCTGACCATTCGAAATAGATTTTCTTCTTCAACGGTCGGTAAAATGGTAAAGCGTGTTGTGCGGACTTTGAAATAAATTTGTTTAAAGCAGTTAGCATACCGTTCAATGTTTTAAAGACCAAACCGGTCGGTTGAACCATTTGAACCAGGTATAAGAGGGGTCACCGGTCTATTCTGATTGCTGGATTGAGTATGATATTGAACCATTGGGAACTGGATATGTTGGACAAAACCGGTAAAAACTAGTGAACCGTCTGTTTTCTGCAGACAAAACGACGCCGTTTTGATAATTTAAAAAAAATATAAATAGACTTTGTTAAAAACTTATTTGAAACAACTTTTCCTCATTTGTAATTAATATTGTTTAGAATTTAATTGGCAAAGTATTTTTTGTACTATTTATTTTTTTGTGTGTGATTAAAGAAGAAACTTGTGAAATTTTGAAATTTTGTAGGATTCTTGATGTTTTTTAGGGATAGAGTCATCCGATTCGACCGATTTAATAAATATATAATTTTATTATAGAGACTGATTTATTCAACCAAATTATCCGATTTAATCAAATTTAGTCATGCGGTTCAACTAGTGACCCAGTGATTAAACCAATCCAGGGACCCAATTAACTACACAAAACCCTAATCAAAAGACATGAACATTCACATAGGTTTTAGGTTATCAACACCAAACATGATACTTAAAAAAGGAATATAATCAAGCATGAACATGAACAAGAATGTTTAAACATGACAAAATTGAGGATAACATCAACACAAGTCCACAAATAAATGCAAGAAAGGATGAGAAACATTTTTAGGGTTTTTTAATTTAAAAGAAATGATTAAAAAACATATATTTGATTTTTTTTTATAAATAAATGTGCTAAATAAAATTAAAGGTTTAAAAATAAAATATTTGTTATGTTTTTGGCAATATTAAAAATGATAAAAAAAAGAAAAAAACAAATAATCATAAGTCAAAAGCAAATATAAAAGAAAAAGAAAAGAAAAAGGAAACAAGTGCCTAAAAATAAGGAAATGTAACTACCAAGGCTTGAACTCACGCCCTCATGTATGCTGCCTAAAAGTTCTACCACTAGGCTAAGTGTTGCAGCTTGAACACAAGTCGCGAGCACATGATAATATATGAACCATTCACATGGAAATGAACAAAATAAAAATATCAAAAAGGTCTTGGGCGAGGGGGATTCAAACCCCAGACCTAATGCTCACACACAATGCACAAAGATACTAGTGTTTCCACTAGGGCGCGATGCCAATTCAGAATAAAGATGGAAACATAAAATTAAATATTAAACAAGCATTTCAAAATGAAATAAGACGCGCCATGGCTATCATCTTCTTCCTCCAACATTTTCAAATTCAGAAAATCACAACTCTCTCCATTCTCAATGAAACCACATGATGTAAAAATGAAACATGCTCAGAATTTCACTAGGATTTTAATGTTACTATTTAATTGCATTAATATTCAGTCTATAGCAAAAAATCATTCTAAGATCAATCAGAACCCTAAAATCTAAATTTAAAATGAAATCAAGAACATCACAAATTCAATCCAATTGACGAAGGGGTTTTGATCTCTACATTGTAACAATTAGTTTAGTAACTCAAATGTAAGAAGATGATGCAAGAATCATGGAGTTGCATAAGTGTATGGACGTACCTATTGAAGTAGGTCCAATGCCTATTCAATCAAGCTGCCAGAAGATGGTTGATGATGCAAATAGCCCATATGGACCTCTGTCCTCTAGGATGCTTTCAGGATGATTGGTTTGTGTTGAAACAACTCCCACCTTCTTACACGATTCTTCTTGTAAATGTGAAAAATGAGAAATTGATCTTGATGAAAATGGTGTTACAGATGCAATGTGAGAGTTTGGAAAGTTGCTATGATGTGTAGGGATGTTGTTTGAATGATCAAAAAGGTTGGAAATAACCAGGATGAAGGTTTATGGCGTTTTGGCTCAAAAAGTCAACTATCGTGGTGATGAAGGTTGACTTTCTATTTTAGTGATTTTCCGGTGAATTGGATGGTTTAGACAGCTTTGATAGGTGATTTTTTGTGTTTGAGGATGGTTGTTGGAGTTGTTTTGTGGCTGTATGAAGTTTTGAGGAGTTTGGTGGTTTAGAGGTTTTGCTACAATGGAGTTCTTGTGCAAATCTTGGTGTGTGAAGTTTTTGAGGCTTGGTTTTCTATTTATAGAGGTTCTAAATGGTTTATGTAACTTACAGAAGTCATGTTTGGTTCAATTGGAATGCTAGTTTGGCCACTTGGTTTGAAATTGCACAAGAAACCATACTTGAGTCATGATGAAATGGTGGAGTGAAATATGGAGGATAATCATGCTTTTCTGACCTCTAGAGGTTGCTTCTGAACTTTAGAAATTATTTGTGATATGAGAAAACAACTTGGGAGCTAAATACAAAATTTGTTGGCAAAAAGTAACCTTTATCAAAATGGATATGGTGCTTTATGCAAAACTTCCATAAATGGTATCAAGACTTGGACAAAGCCTCAGTTCTTTGTGTAATGCATCAAGTATTTGTGTAAATCTTTGATTATGGCGAGATTTAGAAGTAATATGGCCTGAAAAGTGAGATTATGTAGCTTAGGCTTGGATTTTGAACATGAAGCTTGCCATGAAAATGACCTACAATTCAGTTTTGGGAGGCCAACTTTATCTCTTCAAAACTCATAGCTCAAGTGTAATAAATCTATGTTTTATGACTTTTTGGAAAACTTAAAATATTCTCTACAACTTTCATGTTGACAACTTTCCTTGAATTAATTGGGATCATAGTGAAAAATGCCCATAAATTCAGTCACTTGACAAGGTCAAAATCTGTTGAAAATGTCACTAAGTGTTTTTCTTTCAAAAGCAAATGAATCTTCCACTTCATGGCCTCATATCTCTTTATCCATGCATTTTTTGGAATCCATCCCCTATGATAAAGTTAGAGTATGAAGCAAGACCTTCAATTTGATCTTTGGAGCAAAGAAAATGGTTGCTTGAGGAGGAAGTTATGAGATTGGAAAGTAGGGCAAAAATCATGAGATTTTCATAACTTAGAAAATTTCAAGAAACCCTAATTCCACCAAATCATGATCTTTGGATGTTTTCTTTGATTTTCTTGATTGATCATGATCCAAATCACATATTTTCATGTTCCTTGACTTGTGGAGTCCTTGTTTGACCAAAATCTTAAAAGTCAAACTTGATTTTGATCACAGTTGACTTTTCATTAGATGAACTTGAATTCTTCTATTGCTTACGAGTCAAACTTCTTGAATCAATCCAATAATATGAATGGACTAATATGATGCATTTGAGGTCCTTGAAACATATATTGAGGTGTTGGCTCATGCCTTGCTCCAAAAGTAAACCAAGGACTGAACTAGGTCAAAACCCTAATTTGGTTCATCTAATGACTTGGGACTTCTTGATCTTAATTCAATGCAATATTGCACTTGATTATTTATAAGAATACCCTTGATCAATTTTGAATGAATTAGGGCTTGAGATATTGAGGATCCCACCATCCTCTGACTGTTCAAATTCTTGATCTTCTTGACACCAAAACCCTAGCTTATGATCAGAGTGAAAGCAAATCACATGTTCTTGTATTTCAAAAGGGTTAATGATGCACAAAATACACACACATGAGATGATTGATGTTATGAAAAATGATGCAAATAAGGTGGAATCTTAGGGTTAAAAATTAGGTTGTGACAAATGCCCCTATTTAAGGCTCTTCTATCCGAAGATATAGAGACTGAAATCGTTGTCTCGACGAGATATGAGAGACTTAAATACAAACATGCACAATTTTTTGCCCTAAGATGCCACAAAATTCTTATGATATGATATGGTATGCAAGAAATGCGAGACAAAGATTATGTGAGGAATGATGCCACAGGAGAAAGGTGTATACCAGGAAAAGGTTGCAACTCCCCCGGGGAACGATTGACAACTTCAAAGGGGAAGAGACTACCAAGCACAGAGTAGCTCAGAAGTAAGATTTCATGAAAGAGTGACTCAGATTCGAATAAAAGGACAATGTGTTTAAAAAGATAATACATCTCCCCACGCTTCGGGTCACAAGCCACTAACGGGTCTCAATTTCTTCTTTTACTTGAAAAGGGTAAAAATAAACCTCCCTTCACCTCGGGTCATAAGCCACAGACTAGTCTCAGTTTCTTCTTTAATCAAGTCTTTCACTTGAAAAGGGTAAAAATAAACCTCCCCTCACCTTGGGTCCAAAGCCACGGACTGGTCTCATTTTCTTCTTTAATCAAGTCTTTCACTTGAAAAAGGTAAAAATAAACCTCCCCTCGCCTCGGGTCAAAATCCACAGACTGGTCTTAGTTTCTTTTTTAATCAAGTCTTTCACTTGAAAAGGATAAAAATAAACTTTCCAATGCTTCAAGGTTGTATGCCACAAGCAGGTCTTGAAAGTAAACGCTTCGAGGTTGTATGCCACTAGCAGATCTGAAAATAAACACTTCGAGGTTGTATTCCACAAGAAAATCTTGAAATAAATGCTTCGAGGTTGTATGCCACGAGCAAATCTTGAAATAAACGCTTCGAGGTTGTATGCCATGAGCGAGTCTGAAAATAAATGCTTTGAGGTTGTAAGCCACGAGCAAGTTTCAGTTTCTTCCTGGAAAGGCGAATATTTGTGGGAAAGTATCTTCACATGGGATTGGAGTTTCACTGTATATTTATGATTTCAGTGGCGATCTGTAACTTACTGGGGATTAGGAAACTTCACCGGGGATCTTCAAAAGAGATGCAGGCCGGTTGAGTTGCAAAATAGATTTCTCAAATAAAGAGAAAGTTCAACTGTAAGAATCTTCACCAAACCTCTCAAAAAGATGCCATTTGATGGAAGAAATTTGATAATGAGCTCACTGGGGAGCATTGATGCTTGTAGTTTGAAATTGTATTGGAGCAGATAGAATCCTTGTATCAGGATATCTCAAATAAATAGAAATACTTGTAAGGTCTTTAACAAACTTCTCTGACATACTTCCGAAGAGATGCCATTTGATGGAAGAACAATCAATAATTTGATAACTTGCTGGGGATAGACAAACTGTCTTGGAAAGAGATTGCCATTTGTCATCCAAATAGAGAACCTGAGAACAAAACAAGCTGCTCAGATAAAGAGGCTGCCACTTGTTGTCTGGGTATAAATTACAAAGGAATGTTACAACACCGCTGGAGAACATGATTTTGTCTTCAATGGCGATCTTTGAATAAATTCTTCTTGAGGAGACAAAGTGAAAAACAAATGCACACTCGATCTAGGTTTTACAGCCTAGAGAGATTCAATCATGATTGTCAGGAACCAAAGTTCAATCCAGGAAATGACTGAAGAGAAACGGTCAAGTAAGACTCTACCCATTGAGGAATGAACTCAATTGAGGATTTATCTTATCCAAAAAGGAAAAGAGAACTAAAGAAAAATCTTCCACGAGGATCAAACTCAGTGGGGAATTAGAAAGGATATACACTTTCTGCTTAAGGATGACGACTCTACTGGGGAGAGAAGATAAACCAAGTCACTTGAGGATAAACACAACCAAAGTTAATGAATCAAATAAACATCACAAGATTGAAAAAATGCACATATGCCATATATATATATATATATATGTAAGAATGAATGTATGTCATGTTATGCTTATGCTGACAAAACAAACAAGGAGAAGTAAACTGGAGATGAAATAAACATCTCGACATGGATACTCGGCCAATCTTCACAAGATAGAAACATCACTAGGGATGAACTGAAAGCCACATATGGACCAAAGTCCTGCTTCAAGGCTTCAAATCTCTCAAGGGAGAGGAAAGTACTCCACTTGGGGATATAACATCATGACTTCACTTAGGGGATATAGTATAATAACTTGGCTTCTTGAGGAAGAGAGTGATCCACTGGGGAAGAAATACCCATGACTGGCGAGAGAATTCATAGGGGATAAAATAAATATCCACCACGAAGTGAAGTATTCTGAATGAAATTTGTAATTGGAGATGTCAGAGTTGAGGCCTTTCGGGGGATAAAATAAATATCCATTTCATTAGGGAAGCTCGGATCAACTTCGTAGCTGCAGATGTCAGAGTTGAGACTTCATGGGGAATGAAATAAATATTCACTTCGCTGGGGAAGATCAAAGTCAATAACCAACTGAAGAAGTCATACCATAACTGCTTGAAGTAGAGACCCATCGGGGAATTGCCATGACCACATGGAGTAAAGACTTACTGGAGACATGGGTAAAAAGATGTTATGAGAACAAAGTAGTTCTGCATTTCAAAGTCTACCATTCTTGAAGAAACTGTTAATGCCATTTTTGGTGTTCACAAGTCAAAGTAAAACACACGCATTTTAGAAAACAATTTTAAATTTGTTTCAAAAACTACTATAAAAAATAAAAGACATTTTTCAAGATAGAAATAAATATAAGGATTGCCAACAAATGGAAAGACTCAAATTTTATTAACTAAATGGTAGTCAGCAAATGGCTTGACTCCATGGATCATTACAAATTTGGAAAATGGTAAATAATGGAAAAGGGTTACATAAAAAACAATGACCATTGTCCTCCTAAATAACTTTGAGTTCCATATGCTTTGAGCTTCTGACTGATGGGTCATTGATGATTGAAGCGGCTTTTGACAATCCAATCTGATTTGATGCAATTGATTAGCCTTATCCCTAACTTTGGCCTAGATTGCCTTTTCAGGTTTTCAATCTACCAGGATGATTTTTCTGTTTTATGTCTCTAATTTTTGCCGGGACCGCCCTTTCGGGTTTTCAGTCCACTGAGATGCTCATTTTTGCCTAAGCCACCTTTTCAGGTTTTCGAATTAGCCAGTTGTTCTTTTCATTTTTTTAGGCATAATACTTTTTAACTGCATCAATATTCACAAGGCAAGTGATCTCCTCCCCATCCATAGTTGCGAGAATTAAAGCACCTCCTGAGAAGACTTTCTTAACAACGTATGAGCCATCATAGTTAGGAGTCCACTTGCCCCTAGAATCAGTGATGAAAGACTGGATTTTCTTAAGCACAAGGTCACCCTCTCGGAATTCACGAGGTCGAACCTTCTTATCAAAAGCTTTCTTCATCCTTTGTTGGTATAGCTGACTATGGCATAAAGCCGTCATTCTATTTTCTTCAATTAAGTTCAATGGGTCATATCTATTTTGACACCATTCAGCCTTTGATAGTTTAGCCTCCATCAGGACTCGCATAGAAGTAATCTCAACTTCTACTGGCAATACAGCTTCCATACCATAAACAAGCGAGAAAAAAATTGCCCCTGTTGATGTGCGTACGGAAGTAGGATACCCATACAAAGAAAATGGGAACATCTCATGCCAGTCTTTGTAGGTGACAACCATCTTTTGAATGATCTTCTTTATGTTCTTGTTTGCAGCCTCAACAACTCCATTCATCTTCGGTCTGTAAGGAGAAGAGTTATGATGTTCAATCTTGAACTCCTCACACAGCTCCTTCATCATTCTATTGTTCAAATTTGACCCATTGTCAGTGATGATTTTACTTGGCATGCTATAATGGCAGATGAGTTTATTCTTGATAAATCTGACGACCATTTGTCTGGTGACGTTTGCATATAAAGTGACTTCTACCCATTTGGTGAAGTAGTCAATTGCCACCAAGATAAAGCGATGTCCATTAGAATCTTTCGGATCAATCATACCAATCATAGCAATGCCCCAGATGGAGAAAGGCCATGGAGAAGAGATGACATTAAAAAGAGTTGGCGGTACATGAATTTTTCAGCGTAGATTTGGCATTTATGGCACTTTTTAGCAAACTTGCAACAATCATATTCCATCGTCATCCAATAGTAGCCTACTCTTAAGAGTTTCTTCGCCATTGCATGTCCATTGGCATGAGTGCAAAAGGAACCTTCATGAATTTCAGTCATTAACATGTCTGCTTCTCGCTTGTCAACACATCTTAGCAAGACCATGTCAAAGTTTCTTTTATAAAGCACATCGTTGTTCAAGAAGAAGTTACCAGCCAATCTTCTCAATGTCTTCTTATCTTTGTTGGACACCCCATATGGGTATTCTTGTCTTCGGTGGAAAAGCTTAATATCATGATACCAAGGCTTATCATCACTGACTTCTTCTATTGAAAACACATGAGCGGGTCTGTCAAGACGCATAACATTGATCTTAGGACAATCATTCCAATGGTTCACCATAATCATAGAAGCCAAGGTTGCCAAAGCATCCGCCATTCTGTTCTCGTCACGAGGAACATGGTGAAACTCAACTTTATTGAAGAAAGGAAGCAATCTTCTAGCATAATCTCGGTAAGGGATCAAGCCATCTTGACGATTTTCCCACTCACCTTTGATTTGGTTGATCACCAAAGCATAATCACCATACACGTCCAAGTTCTTGATTCTCAGATCAATTTCCTCTTCAAGGCCCATGATGCATGCTTCGTACTCAGCCATGTTATTTGTACAGGTGAAGGTCAATCTGGCAGTAAACGGGATGTGGGATCCATGAGGAGTTACAATAATTGCCTCAATCCCTTTTCCATAGACGTTGACAACATCATCAAAGATTAAACCCCATTGAGAATCTGGATCAGGTCCTTCATCTGGCAAAGGCTCTTCATAATCTTTCATCTTTAGATACATCATGTCTTCATTGGGGAAATCATCTTGTACAGATTGGTGATCTTCAATCGGTTGATAAGCCAAATGGTCAGCCAAAACACTCCCTTTTATGGCCTTCTGAGTGTGGTATTCAATGTCGTACTCTGACAACAACATCTGCCATATGGGAATCCTTCCAGTCAGAGCAGGCTTCTCAAAAATGTATTTGATCGGATCCATCTTAGAAATTAGCAAGTTGTGTGGTTCAGCATGTATTGATGCACACGTCGTGCAAACCAAGCTAAAGTGCAACAGGTTTTCTCAAGCATTGAGTATCGAGACTCTTAGCCAGTGAATTTCTTACTCAAGTAATAAATAACATGTTCTTTCTTTCCTGTCTCATCTTGTTGACCGAGCACACGCCCTAATGGAATCTTTCAATATAGTCAAGTAAATGATCAATGGTCTTCCTTCAACCGGAGGAATCAGAATAGGAGGTTCAAGAAGGTATTCTTTAATACTATCAAATGCTTTCTGACATTCATTAGTCCAAACACAACCTTGATCCTTTCTGAGAAGCTTGAATATTGGTCCACAAGTGCCAGTCAGTCATGTGCGAGATAAACCGAGAGATGTAGTTCAGACGCCCTAGGAAACCTCTAACCTGCTTTTATGTAGTCGGAGCTGGCATCTCTTGTATGACTTTAACTTTTCCAGGATCTACTTCAATTCCTCTTTGGCTAACGATAAAACCTAAGAGCTTTCTTGAATGAACACCAAATGTGCACTTGTTAGGATTCAAACAAAGTTGGTATTTCCTCAACCGTTGGAACAACTTCAACAAATATTCAACATGGTCCTCTTCAGTCTTGGACTTAGCAATCATGTCGTCCACATAAACTTCAATTTCCTTATGCATCATATCATGGAAAAAGAGTAGTCATGGCCCTTTGATAGGTTGCGCCAGCATTTTTTCAGACCAAACGGCATAACTCTGTAGCAAAAGGTGCCCCAAGTTGTAATGAATAATGTCTTCTCCATATCTTCGGGAGCCATTCTGATTTGGTTATAACCTGAGAAACCATCAATAAAAGATAATACATTATACTTTGCAGTGCTGTCGACAAACATGTCAATGTGTGGCAGAGGAAAGTCATCCTTAGGACTGACTTTGTTCAAGTCTCGGTAATCAACGCACATGCGGACCTTACCATCTTTCTTTGGAACAGGTACAATTTTGACTAACCACCGTGGATAGTCAGACGTGACGAGGAAACCTGCATCAATTTGCTTTTGTACCTCTTCTTTAATCTTCAAGGCCATGTCTGGACGAATCCTCCTGAGTTTCTTCTTAACTGGCAAACACTATGGCTTTAAAGGTAATCGATGCGCCACTATATTGGTGTCAAGACCGGGCATATCTTGGTATGACTAAGCAAACACATCACATACTCCTTGAGTAGCTCAATTAATCTTTCTTTCACAGCTGGCATAAGCAATGCTCCAACCTTCACTTCTTTATGGTCTTCATCTGTATCCAAGTTGATGACCTCTACAGGTTCTTTGTGGGGATGGATGGTTTTGTCTTCATTTTCAAGTAACCGAGAGATCTCATCAGGAATCTCCTCTTATTCCTCTTCTTCGGCTTCAAACACAGGAAAATCAAAGTTTGGTGAAAGCATTGGGTCATTGTTTTCGATTGTTTGTTCATGCAATAATCTGCACATGTGATTTTGCTTTATTTTAGAACTTGTGAATGTGAAAGTGTGTGCAAAATATGCAAGGTGATTATATATTTTTTTGGTTTTTATGATTACCATTTTCCTGAAAAGCAGAAAAGTAAAACAAATAAGATGGAGTCACAAAATGATAATTTTATTGATGATATCAATTTTGAAACAAAAGCCCTAACAGAAGTACACCTTTGCCTTGGGCAGAGCAAAGGGAATTATGAAAATAAATCCCACACAATAACTCTTTCGCCTTGGGCAGAGTGAAGAGTTTAAAAACAACAAACAAAAGAAAGATTACTTAGACAAATGATCAATGGCACGAACATTAACAACACTCCAGTTCTGGCATACTGCTCCATGCATCACAAAGTCGGGCAAATCTTCATCAGATTCATCTTCAATTATGGCATCGACTTCAGGTTGATTAATGAACCCTCCACTACGAAAAGTTTCTTCAATTGGTTGAATGATCATATCCTTCATAGTTGCCTTGGTGGAATCAACAGCTGAGAAGCCAAGACCTTCCCTGTTCTTGTTTTCAGGAAAAGTCAGAACTTGTCCTCACCCTTCATTAGAACCACTCTCTACGGCACGCTGAGCGTCTTTGAGAGACGAAATGGAAACCCCGCTCTTTTTGGCGCTACTGCCAATAATAGAAAGATCCTAGAACTGGGTTCTAATTTCTTCATCTGCGTCAATATATGAAAAGGAAGAGAGGTGGCTCACCACCAAGGCCTGCTCTCTACAAACCGTGACCAATATCCCTTCGTGAACAAACTTGAGTTTTTGGTGTAATGTTGACGTGACCGCCCTGCTTCATGTATCCATGGTCGACCTAGTAGAAAGCTATAGGCCGCACGGATATCCATGACTTGAAAGGTGATTTGGAAAGTATCGGGCCCAATGGTCATAAGCAAATCAACTTCCCCAATAACAGTCTTCCTCGACCCATCGAAGGCTTTGAAAATGATTCCGCTCGGTCTCATAAGAACTCCATGATACGTAAATCTTGCTAAGGTTGCTTCAGGCATCACATTCAATGATGATCTAGTGTCAACCACCACAATGGATAATGCATCAATAATGCAATTCATAGAAATGTGTAATGCCAAGTTGTACTTCCTCCCCTCCTCTGGGAGCTCTTCTTCACAAAATCCAAGATTGTTGCAAGAGGTAATGTTGCCTACAATTCCATCTAATTGATCTACAGTCTCGTCATGATCAACATAGGCTTGTTGGAGAACCTTTTGTAGTGCCTCTCTGTGTGCTTCTGAACTCATTAATAATTGCAACACAGAAATCTTGGATGGCGTTTGTAGAAGCTGATCCACGATCTTGTATTCACTCCTTTTAATCATCTTGAGAACTTTATTAGAATTAGAAATGGGATCAGTTCCACTAGACTTCCCTATGGTGGAATCCTTCACAGGTGGTTGCTCGAAAGAGATCTCGTTCCCCTTCAGAGGTGTGGTAGAGAAAACACAGCCGCTTCTTGTGACCCTACTGACATCGACAATATTAACAACAGATGGTAAGGCAGGTAAGAGTACCTCCTTTCCATTCTCCATCATGGTCGCATTGTATTTGTATGGAACTGCCCTATCTGAGACATAAGGACTTGGGCCTGGCACATTCATAATCAGAGGAGTTGCTGACAATCTTCTGCTATCATTTGTAATCTCCACACATTCCACTTCATTAAAATGAGGCACTATCACAAACACTTCTTCACCTTCCTCCATTATGTTTGGATTGTATTTCCCTAAGCATCCTTGAACCATGTTGACACGAGGTTGAAACTGAGGGGCATCCCTGATTCTGTAGCATTTGAGGAGCCCTCTGTCCATGAAATCTTGAAGACTGTTTCTCACAATTTGGCACCCCCACCTTGGATTTATTGTACAAATTCTACAAACTGCATAGTCATATGGTGGTAGACGACCACGTTTGACCCTGCTTTCATGTAGACTGACCAAATTGTCATTTAATAATCGCACATCATAAATTCTGAACTCGCCTGGACAACCATATACCATATTCACACTTGCTGACCCATGTTACGGAAGAGGATTGACTTGCACATTCGGGTTAGTGTCCTTGAAGGACAAAATCCCACATTTAATCACTCTTTGGACATTTGCTTTCAGCCCATAACAATTTTCTATGTTATGACCTGGAACACCTTGATGGTATGGACAAAATTAATCCATTCTGTACCAATGAGGGATATCCTTGGGAACTGTTGGAGGGGACTTAGTCTGAATATCCCCCTTTTGTAACAATGCTGGAAATAACTCTGCGTAAGACATAGGAATCATATCATAATCCGGCTTCCTTTGCATACGATTTTGATTGTTGAATGGTGGACGACCATGTTGGAAAGGTTGTTGATTTTGTTGATGATGATGTTGTTGTTGTTGTTGAACCTGTTGTGGTTGATATTGTTGTGGCTGGACATGCGGTTGTGCGAACTGTAGCTGATAAACTGGAGTGTTGATGATGGGAGATACAGCAGCGACGTGTTGAGGTTGCTGATGCCTTCTTCTAGATCGGCCATGATGTACAACACTCACATCTTGCTCCTTCTTCTTTGAGAAGCTACTCACATGCTTCTTCAAGCTATTAGAAGTACTTCCTTCCTTGGCCAACCTGCTTTTATGGACCTTTTCTTCCAAGCGCATCCCCATGTTTACCATTTTGGTAAAATCACTAGGAGCAATGGTTATCATCCTTTCGTAGAAAAATGAACTCAAAGTCTTCAAGAAGATTTTATTCATTTCCTTCTCTTCCAGAGGCGGGCAGATATAAGCAGCCACTTTGCACTAGCATTGTGCATACTCCTTGAAGCTTTCTTTATCCTTTTGGGCCATGGCTCTCAATTGATCCCTGTCGGGTTCCATATCAACATTGTATTTTTATTGCTTAATGAAGGCTTCACCAAGATCATTGAATGTTCGAATCTTTGCACTGTCTAGACCCATATACCACTTGAGAGCGGCACCTGTAGACTATCTTGAAATTAATGTATCAACAACTGATGATTGTTTGTATATGTTGACATCTTGCGAGCATACATGATCAAATAGCTTTGCGGACAAGAGTTTCCATTGTACTTTTCAAAGTCTGGAACTTTGAATTTGTGAGGAACTTTAATATTCGAAACCAAGCAGAGGTGTGAAGCATTCTTCCCAAATAAGTTCTTCCCACGGAGGGCTTTGATATTCTTTTGCATCTCCAAGAACTGATCTAGGAACTCATCCAACCTCTCATCAACTCAAACACTGTCACTCGGTGCGGTGTGGAAAACTGGCTATTCAATGTTGTAAGGAAAAGAGTGCACATCAGGAGGTGGCACGAACATTACAGTGGTCACGAGCGGAGCTTTGGTAACGGGTGGGCGATATCCTGCTGGCATGAAATTTGGAGGCATTCCCCAAGAGAAACCGGGAGGCATGGTGTATTAAGGCTCATTCCCTGGCGCCACTGGGATTGGCGTAGAGACGATTTCTGAGATCATGGTCCTTTGAATGTGTTCTTGGGAATTGTGTAACGACTGATTCTGAGTAGCCGCCAAGGCTTCCATTACACTGGTAAGTCTCTCCAAACTCTCTTTAAATGTAGTAACTTCCTCGCAGGGTGCCTGGTTTTCCTGTTTCAACTGATCCATTCTCCTTCGATGATCGGCTCGAGTATTATACAGATGATTCAGCTTGACTATTGGAGTAAGAAACAAGAGTGAGTACTTGGAATACAAAGAATGCAATGCTACATGATGCATGTTGTTCAAATGCAAAATGAATTTCAAGGAACTCAAAAGTTATATTTGCAAACACCATAAAATGGATAACACTTTGAATGACTGAAAAAGTCTTATTTCATTGATTAAATTTAAAGGATTAAAAAATGAAGTACAAACTTTCAAAAATCCAAATCAAAGTGGAAAATACAAGTCAAAAGGCAACTAGAAAACCCTAAGGATCCCTATGTGAAGGTCCAGCCTCTCCTTGCAATCTCCTTGTGAGCTTCCTGATTTATGCTTCCATATCAGCCTTCTCAAGTGTGATCCTATCGACAACCAAATTCCACACAACTGATGACGGAGGAGTGTCTGACCTTTGAGTAGTAGGAGTTGATGGGATGCTAGGAGAAAATAAATACCCTTATGTCTTCCTCTTTTTAGTGTCAAGCTCTTCTCCATCCTTCTGCTTCAACAGTGGCATACCCAAAATTTTGACCACTAAGATTTCCCATCATTGTGAAAATCATCACCACAATATGGGTAATCCATCATGCCTCATTAGTCTCCCCAAATATGGGTGAGCATCCACTACAATCAGACTTAGGGTTTCAAGCCCTCTCAGAGCTTCAAACAAAGGATCAATCAAGGAATGACATGATCTTCAACTTGTCTAAACCTCTCAAACATCCAAAAAGGATCAAGAGGACTCCCACTTCAAGGATCAAGCACAAGGTTGCAACATTCCAAGTGGATTAAGCCTCAAGATCGCTAGTGTCACCAAATTAGGGTTTTGGTCGACCAGGGCCTCCAGATGGAAAATTTCCTCTGGGCATGAGCCAATGCTTCAAATAATATCCTAAAATACTCCATAGAACATCATGAACCCAATCATCAAGTCAATTTAATCTCAAGGGATGCATTCACAAAAAAATCAAGAATTAGGGTTTCTTGACCTAATTCACCCCCCCCCCAAGTTGAATTTTGGGACAAATCATGAGCCAAGACCTCAAGAGAGGATTTTAGGGTCTCCAATAAACTACATTGATCCATTGCAACAATGGATTGATCCAAGAAGCTTGAGCAACAAGTTTCAATTTCATCTGAACCACAATTAGGGTTTCGCGAGAAAAGTCAACTGTGCCTTTGACTTTTGACCAGGACATGCTCCCAAACCCTAGGACATGATTCAATACACCCTATAACACCTATGAAATCAATCCATCAAGTTTGATTTAGGCCAAGGACTTGATTTCATAGAGGATCGCACAGTTTGGAATTCATCTGATAAAAAGTCAACTGTGCACAAAAGTCAAACTTTGACTTTTTGAGATTTTTCACAATTATGGTTTTTTAACCCTAAAATGATGTTAATGTGTGGTTTGAATCAACATTCATCAAGAAAAATCAAGAAAAGTGGGATAACTTGTAAAAGGGGTAACCATAAAAACTTAGAAATTTTTCTAAGTTATGGAACAAAGTGGCTAGAGTACCAACTTTGGAGGATCATAACTCCTAAACCACAAGGTCATTTTCCCCCATCCAAATCTGGATTTGTAGCCCTCATGGCCCTCTACAAAAGCTTCAACTACACCTCATTCCAATTCATCATGGATTTTGAGTTATGGAATGATCAAAATGGCTGAAAACATGAAATGCCACTTTTTCCAACACTTAGTAAAATTTTCACTAAGTCAGAATCTGCCTTCACTTTTTTCCAAATGTAGGGGCATTTTTCACTTGAATACAAAAAGTATCAAAACCAATTATGATTAAACAGTTGTTGTATCATATGAGGGCTTTCCAAAATGGCCAAGAACTCCATCAAATTCCACTTGAGCCGTGAGATATGATAATGCCAATATGCCTTGCTGCAAACTGTCATGGCAAGGAAGATTTTGGAGTTTTGCTCGATTTACTCAAATTTTGCAAAGGGCAAGCAACTCTATCCATCTGAACACCTCAAGGGGGGACCAAGGAGGAACCAACTCTGATCCCAAGCCTCCCAAGTCTTTGGAACCAAAAATAGCATGCCAAACCTAGAAATGCCGAAAAGAGGGACAAGACTCCAATTTTGGATTGGAGCATTCAATGCATACACCAAGGTGGCATGGACTGAGCCATTTCCAACTGAATTCAGTCAAGACTTATACAAGACCAAGGGGACCAGCAGCCTGTGCCCTAACCTCTAGTCAATGGCTAGAGGAGACTTGGATTCTCATTGCTCAACATTGGCCAAACCTATACAGCAGTTGCCATTCACTATTCCTTGCAAAACAAACTTTCTCTACTATAAATAGAGCTCAATTATGTTCAGGTTGAGTACACCAAAGCCATCAAACAGATGCTTTCCTCAAAATCTCTTTCTTCACTCCAAATTTTCCTTCCAAAGCAAGTCACTATCGGGTTTTGAGTTTGAGAGCAATTCCAACCAAACCAATCACACACACACACACCTCATAAACATCATATAGAAGTGATCCAAACACTCACATAACATATGGAACATCAAAATCACAAAATCACCAGCCAACTGCTCAAGCCTTTGACAGATTTGAAGTTGGGGTACCATCTCAAGTTCCAGATGATTTCAATCCACTCCAAGCATCCAGACACACTCCATAGCACCTAGGGAAGTTGTCCATAACCTTGGAACCAAGCTGTAACACCCCTAACACAAAACACGATCATCAGCTACAAGTGGTAAGCATGAGCTCTTCTAACTCTATGATCCATGCATTTTTTGCTGCACAATAATTTGGCCATATGTTCATAATCATGCATGGAGTGTTTTCCCTCAATAAATTGCATTGTTTGAATCGTGTATGGAATTTCTGAACCTTCATGAAAATTTTAGGGTTCTTGAGGTTTCTCTTTGATTTCTTATTCCATGTTTAAAATAAATGAAATTAAAGACCATAGACATGGTCGTGAGGTTGAAACGAGTAGATTGATATGTAGATTACATGATATCATCAAGTATTCAGTGAGATTGGATAGAAAATGCAAATCTGCAGAAACAGAGGAAGGGCGCGTGTTCTTGCCATGTTCTTGGTGCCCTTTTTCAAATATTTGAATATTTGAATTTTGTGATTTTATTTAATTGATTCAAAAATTAATTCCTCTCTGAGTTTTAATGATTTCGAGTTGATTCTTTTTTTAATAATTCACAAAAATGTTAAAATATTTTATTTTCCCAAAAAATCCCAAAAATATTATTTATTTCATATAATTGATATTTTTGCAAAGAATTAATATTTTAGTTATTTTTGACATTTAAAATATTTTCTCCTTCTTGTTTTTTCAAATTTTAGTGATTCCCAATCATTTTGTGGATAGAAACATAATTTTTGAAACATTAATCTAAGATCACAATTTGTTTTCCACATGTTTAACAATTTTGATCATTTTAATTGAATTTTTATTCAATTAAAATACATTTTGGAAACAAATTAGGGTTTTTGATTAATTTAACCCTCATCAAACTTTTTCAAACACCTTTGGGCCTCTAGTAGAGTGTAAGACCCAACCCTTTGTAGAAACCAAAATAATTTGGGCCTCAGTATATTATATAAGTCCCGATACCGTCAAAAAAGTTCGGCGCGATCGTCGCCTTTTTAACAAAAAACCTTGGGTCTCTCCTTGAGCTGTAAGCCCCATTACTTGTACAAAAATAAACCTTTGGGCCTCTAATAGAGTGTAAGACCCAATCCCCTTTTAACCTAAACAATTTTGGGCCTTATTGCATTGTATAAGTCTCTCTGCGTTAAAAGAAAAATATCTCGGCGCGATCGCCAATTCAAAAACAAATCATCTGGGTCTGCCCTCGTGTTATAAGCCCCATTCTTTTTGTTTAAACACCTTTGGGCCTCTTGAGAGAGTGTAAGACCCATCCCTTCGTACAGAAAACCTTTTTGGGCCTCAGTCACTTGTATAAGTCCCACTGTACAACTTCAACAGTGCAATCACTGATAAAACTTGGGCCTCTCCTTGAGCTGTAAGCCCCAACAATCTTTACAAAGCACTTTCTCCTTTGATTTTGAATATAATATTGTTATCAAAGCTTTCTTTGTTGAACAAACTAACCAAATAGCATGGAAGCTCTACAACCGAGTAAGTGTTTACCCGCTTTCTTTATCTGCTTTCAAATATATATATATAACTGTATTGTGGGGCTGCTCACTGTAAGTCTTCTTTCACAAACTTTTATATACTTGTCAAATATCCACTGTGTAATACTAGTATAGTTATTTAGAGTTTTCCCCGGCAACTACGTCTAGCACTAGGTAAAGCCCTGTTGGTCACTCTTGAATACAAACAAAACTAGATCCCCATAAGATTACCAGACACAGTCTTCCCTCTTCTTGGGGTTAAACAATATGGAGATGTGAAATGCAGCATTCTCGGTGAACCCTTTCTCAGACTGTCACCCTTAGAAATTGTCAAAGAAACTCTACTCCCTAGAGATGATCTTTTCTCCATGAATGGCATCTCTTGAGTTTCTTCCAAATTCTCGAACTTTCCTGGCTTAATCTATTCTCTGTGAATGGCATGTATTGAACTTCTCGGGGTTTGGGGACCCACAGGCTTCTTAAAAGCATCTCCGCCTCCTCTTGGGCGTTGTACAAGGACCCTTAGGCTTCTTAAAAGCTCTAATGCCTTCTCTTGGGCTTAGTACAAGGACCTAGAGACCTCTACAGGTATAGGAACAGAACCTAGTCATCAATTTGCTAGAGCTATCTTTCTAAGTCAAGTGTCAGACCAGTTAATGGGTTGACCTCCATCCCTTAACATACCAGCCTTCTCTTGGGCATCATACAAAGATCATTCACTATCTGAGAAATAATTTCTCTAAACACTAGTAGACTTGGACAGTCTCAATACCCTTTGGATTTCCCATTTCTTAAAAGAACAGGAAATAAACCCGATCTTCCGATCCTTACCAAAGTATAGCCTTACCTTTAATCAGTCTCTTTATAAGAACTGATTTTCTCTTTATCCAACATACTGGACCTGTCACTCAAATGAAACAGTCACCAGCACACTAGCCTCCTCTTGGGCTTTGTACAATGAGCCTCCTCTTGAGTCAAACACTTTCATCCTCCATCTCGGGCTTCGTACGAGATACAAAAACTTGTTGAGTATAAAAGGCTCTCTTGTTGAGTCAAACACTTTCAGCCTCCATCTCAGGCTTCGTACGAGATACAAAAAACACTCTCTTGTTGAGTATAAAAGACTCTCTTGTCGAGTCAATCCCTTTTAGTCTCTCTCTCGGGCTTCGTACGAGATACAAAAAGACTCTCTTGCTGAGTCAAACACCTTTAGCCTCCGTCTTGGGCTTCCTACAAGACACATACAACAACACTCTCTTGTTGAGTCAACCCTTTTAGCCTCTCTCTCGGGTTTCGTATGAGACACATAAAAACACCCTCTTGTTGGGTCAATAGCCTCCTCTTAGGCTTTGTATAAGGAAACCCTAGCTGAGTCAATCAACCTTTTAGCATCAAAATTTGTGCCTCGTTCACAGTATACAAACATCAATAACACCCCCATCTAATCGCTGTAAGTGGCAAGCCTCTGGATTATTTACATCCATGCCACTGTCCCTCTTTTAGCATGAGAAATTCCTAAGGAAAGATGGCATTTCTCTAAACTGAGTTAAAGTATTCTCCTTCGGGTTAAAAATCCCCTATAAAGGAAATGATGGCATTGCTGGATTCACATATCCCAGTTAAAGTAATTCTCCTTTATAATCAGTCACCCGACAGTCGTGACAAATAGACCAAGTACCCCCTTTAAAGATGACAAATTCTCTCTAAAGTCAAAACCCTTTAGCTTCACATCTTGGGCTTCGAACAAGATACAAATAGACCCTTCAGCTTCACATCTTGGGCTTTGAACAAGATACAAACCACCTTTAGCTTCACGTCTTGGGCTTTGAACAAGACACCAAAACAACCTTTTTCCTCCCATAGAATAGGAGGAACTACGATCGCTCTGATTTCCCTGTTTTGTTAAACGGGAATACGTAGGCATAAAATTGAAAAATCTTAGCGAGCACACTAATCAAAAAACCCAAAATCCCATACCTTCACACATCAATCGAAAAGTATCAGTCCTAACATCCTACCAATAGCATAATCCCGTCATACTGTGTTCTTAACAAAATAAGCAGAGAGAGGCCCTCGATCTAAACCGCATCTGTAAACCAACAGTTTTGACTATTTAACCTCAGTATGCAAGCAGGGTTAATTAGAGACATCTATTTCCCTTCCTTCATCAGCTTCAATAGGATAAAAAATGAATCAACCTGTGGTACCCCAGAGCGACAGTGTTTAAGAACCACGTCCAAAATCGCTCGCTACAGAAAAATGGCGCCCACCGTGGGGCCGTACAGGGTCTTGTCCCTCTTGTCTCTCTAGTTGAAACCTGAGTGCTCAAAATATCACAGAAATGAGGACTCTGCTAGGGATTCATTGTCTATATAGGATCATAAGATTAGAGGTCTAGGATAATTAAGATAAATATATATATTGCTTTTCCTAAATGATATTTGTGTTTATTTTTCTGCTAATGGGAATGCGTGTGATGCTGCATGTGGAAAGATTGAGTATACACCTAAGATAGGTGATGGCAATGCGGGTAATCTTACTGGGAGTGAATTCCAGTTAAGAGCCCCTGATCGACCATCAAACAGTGGAGACTCCCTTTGTAGATACATTGCCTATACGACTTCAGTTGTTGAAAGTAGTGTGGTCGACTGGGTTATCTGAGAAGCTGAGGTTTTTAGCAGACTTAAGCCATTTTGTAGTGCGGAAGCTATTGGAAATAGTTGTCACGCGATACTGCCCTCATTTGAGATCACTCCAGGATACATCAGCTCGCTGGCGATCCGCTTGCTGTTATTATCCCAGAGGGGTCAATGATTTTGCAGACAGGTACAAAAAATCACCAGTATAAACCTTTGGGGGGGGGGGGGTAGAGCCTTGACTTCATGACACCGACCCTTTGACCCCATGTTTTTTCTATGTTTTTGTGTGCTGCATTCATGCATTCATTTAAAAAACATAAAAAAAAATCTCTTCTAGTCTCTCTTTTTCAAATTAAACTAAGACAATGATTGCAAATATCAGAGAAAGAAGACTGCGCTAATGGATTTCGGTAGAAGGAAAACTCATAAGTACACCTTCAAGGTTCCAAAGTTAGAGGATTTGAGAGGTTTGGCGAGAATGATCACCAACCACGAGGCTTTCAGAGCCAAGTATGGAGGATTAATGTCTCTATTAAGGGTCCACGTAATTGAAAGGAATCATGTCCACATTAATCCAGTTCTACGATCTAGTTTATCACTATTTCACATTCCCGGATTATCAGCTATGCACCAAGGTTGGAGGAGTATTCTCACTTGACTGATCTGCACATCACTGATCAGGCTCCCATTTCTGGACTGGAAAGAAATTCCAAATGATCAAAACCATTGCAAGAGCAATTTATTTGGACGAGTCAGAAGCCAGGACTCACATGACCACTAAGGGTGGCATACATGGTTTGCCAGCCCAATTATTGACAAAGAAGGCTATATACTTTGCTAGTACAGGGAACGTGGCCGCTTTTGAGAGCATCTTTGTTTTGCTCACCTACGGGTTATTTTTGTTTCCCAACATCGATAACTTTGTAGATATCAACGCCATTAAGATTTTCCTGATTGGAAAACCCCGTACTGACCTTACTCGCATATGCGTTATCATTCGGTACACTTAAGGAATTTATATAACGGAGGAATGATCATGTGCTGTGCACCCCTACTGTATAAATGGTTCACTTCCTATTTGCCCAAGTCTGCTGCATTTTGGGATCAAAAGAATACTTTACGTTGGTCGCAGAGAATCATGTCTCTTACCAACTCTGACATCGATTGGTACAATCGAATCTATGACGGGATCAGAATCATTGACCGTTGTGGAAATTTCCCAAATGTACCCCTTATAGGAACTAAGGGGGGAATCAACTATCATCCGATATTGGTTCGTCGGTAATTCGGATACCCGATGAGGCACGTCCCACGGAATGCTCATCTGGAAGGTCTTTTCTTCAAGGAAGGAGAAAATGACAGGGCACTAAAGACGAAAATAGTGCACGCTTGGAAACACATTCATAGGAAAAGGACGAGAGTCTCTAGGGAAACCAGACTGTGTCTCGATGGAGCCTTATCTCCATTGGGTACAAACTAGAGCTCTCAAGCTGAGGATGCCTTACCCTCGTCAGGAAGTTCTTCCATTAAGGGACTCTGCCCTTTATTTCATGTCTGAGACGGAAAAAACTTCAGGTTATTCTCAGCAAAGTTCAGCAGGAGAAGAGGTCTTGGAGTAACAAGTATCGTATTCTCAATGTGGAGTGCAAGAAAATACAGCAACTGTTAAGAGAAAAAGATGCCCTGATTGAGATTCTAGAGCAACATCTGTAGAGAATCAGGATGACCAAAGGAATTTGCTCACTCCTTTCACTTGGCAAAGGAATGACAACCCGACAATGGCTAAAGAGCCCCGGTCAAAGAAAAGGAAAGCACCCGAACCAGCACCTGAGCTCTCTTTAGAGAGGACTCAGGATCCATTAGTTTAGATTTCCTTTTTCAGCACTTTGTAATCTACTGTATTTCCATTTCTGCAATCCTTTGAATTCAATAAAATGGGGTTCCCCCACTGTTTGATATTTGCAATCTAATTGTCAAAGTTTACTTTGAATAAACAAAAATAATTAATAATCATTGCATTCATCATTCTCATAAACGCATTCTTCTTACCTACGAATCTCATGTTTGTGTCTCGATTCTAGAGTCAAACTGTCTCATTCGTACAATACTTGGGCCATTCGTCAGAAAAAGATGGATGATCTCGAGGAAGATAATAGAGAGTTGAGAGGAGAGATCGACACTCTGAAAGAGGATCTGAGAAAGCTTCATAACGACATGCAAGCTCTAGTAGAAGCTCAGATGCAACAACAAAGGACTGTGATCTCAGAGATCACATCAACGCCCATAGTGGAGAAGTATGATTCTAGGTACAAGATGCCGAAAGATCTCCCCTGGGGCATGCCACTTAACTATATCCCGGAAGGATATGTTCCGCCGATCAATGAGGATCAGGGAACCGCAGCAGGAGCTGCTGGGCCTGAAGGTTACAAACTTCGGGAAAGCGAAGATGCCAGGGGCATGATAGCAACTCCTGAAGGTTACAAACTTCGGGAGGCACCGAGAGTCTCAGCCATAATGACTATACCACCACCCGTGGTACACACTGTCTCGGAAGGGCAGATTCCCCAGATACCTTCTGGTGGAAACGACAGCTTGTTCGACAGAATGAATGAGTTCCAGGAACAATTCCTGGAGATGTAGAAAGAACTGCAGGCCCTTCGCGGTCAGGATCTATTTGGAAAGGACGCCGCGGACCTTTGTTTGGTCCCCAATGTGAAAGTTCCGCACAAGTTCCAATTGCCCGACTTTGAAAATTACAAAGGTAACTATTGCCCTCAGAGTCACTTGGTGATGTACGCTCGGCGAATGTCAGCTCAGACAAAGAACCAGGAGCTACTAATTCACTACTTTCAGGATAGTTTAACCGGTGCCGCCTTAAAATGGTACATGGGTTTAAACCGCACTACGATCGGCACATTCAGAGATCTTGGAGCAGCCTTCGTTCAGCAGTACAAATATAATCTGGACATGGCACCGGACAGAGATCAACTCAGATCGATGTCACAAAAGGACAAGGAAACCTTTAAGGAGTACGCCCAAAGATGGCGTGAAATCGCCGCCCAGATTTGTCCACCTCTTGAGGAAAAAGAGATGACAAAGATCTTCTTAAAGACCTTGAGCTCATTTTACTACGACAGGATGGTCGCCAGTGCGCCCAGTGACTTCACCGAGATGGTGGGCATGGGAGTTCGTCTTGAGGAAGCCGTCCGAGAAGGACGTTTAGTGAAAGACGCTGGATCATCAAGTAGTACAAAACGATACGGTAGTGCTCTCCCTAAGAAAAAAGAGCAAGATATCGAGAATATCTCTCTCGGAAAGCAAAGGAGACGATATCAACCAGTAGCGGCGGTAACTCCTGCTATCAATCACGCGCTTGTTCCTACGTATCAACCTCAGGTTACGCAGAGCCAACCTAATCAGCAACAATTTCAGCAAAGGACACAACAGCCTCTTCAGCAGGCTCGTCCTCCATATAACAACAACCGTACAATGCGACCACCAGGGTTTGACCCTATACCTATGTTATACGCAGAGCTATTTCCGTTACTACTGGTCAAGGGGCACATCCAGACTAAGTCTCCTCTTACAGTACCGGAAAATCTGCCTTTTTGGTTCAAAGCGGATCAAACATGTCCTTACCATCAAGGAGGACCAAGGCATAACATAGAGAATTGTCTCAGTTTCAAATCCGATGTGCAAAAACTTGTTAGGAGCGGGGTCTTATCTTTCAAAGATACGAATCAGAATGTTCTCACAAACCCGCTGCCTCAACATGAGAAAGCTGCAGTCAATTTGATAGAGGGAGAGTCTAACAACACCTATCAAATTCATGATGTACTCTTGTTAAGGGCCAATCTGGTCAAGATGCATTATAGACAGAGTGGATATGGCCATGTACAACCTCATAACTATCACCAGTGTGATATCTGCTATAAAAACAATCAGGGATGTTCTGTGGTGCAATCAGCTCTACAGGAACAATTGGATCTCAGATGGATCCAAGAGCATCGAGTTCGGGGAGTCAACATGACCTATGCGAATTCCAACATCATTTAGAATCACGACATCCGTGCGATGAATTTCAACTTGGTGGCAATGCACTCAAGGCAAAGACAGTATCATAATCTGCCACGGCACGATTACAATTCTTGTCTGACTTGCTCGGTAAACAAACAGGGATGCTCTTTTGTACAAGAGGCCCTCCAGTGTCAGATGGATTTTGGGTGGATCCAGGACTACCATGATAGGAATCCCTATCAGATCAACATGATTCAAATATTTGATATTCGTCTGATGAATACCATCTTGGTGGAGTTACATGCCAAGCAGGTCCAGCTCGGTTTTCTCACTTCGCATAATTATTAGAACTGTAAAGGATGTTGTGAGAGTAACCAAAGGTGTGCTCTCGTCCAGGGAACTTTACAACACTTGTTAAACCACTGTTGGCTTCCAATCTATATGGATGAAGACACGTGTCGCTCCCGAAAGATTCGCATCCAACGGTACAAACGCGAGAGTGGCGCAGAAAACACAGAGTCGCTAGCAATGTGTATTTATCCCGAGAGAGGGAAAGGAAACACTGCATAAACCTGAAGAGAAAGGGGGAAAGACATGGTCATCGCAACCATAGTCAGGGTTCGGGAGTCGGTTATGCGAGGGGAAGGTGTTAGCACCCCACGCATCCATCGTACTCGATGGGATCCACGCTTGTTGTCTAATGGAGGGTGAGCTGTCCTACTATCTATGGCTGAACAAAAGAAAACAGGGATGGGGTGGCTAAGACGGACTCGGTAGGACATATTCGATGCCCTAGGCCTACGTACTCCCTCAGTGCAATGGGAAAGTCAGAGTCAACGTAGTTCGGACGGGAACTGTGGGGGAAGGTTGCTCGCCAAGACAATCGATGTCTTGTGCCTACATATCCTCAATCAGACGAGAGAGAGGAATCAGAGCTAATGTAGTTCGTGGCTACGACCACGGATGGGTAAGTGTTTTTTATGAGCGACATTAGATTCGCGTCCGGCAGTTAGGGTCGATGCCTGTTTGCGACTCAGACGGAAGGTAACGTGCTCTTTTCTGAAAATGGTCTGGAACCAAACCATCCCGAAGGATAAAAAGATTTGAATTGGTTTTGTGTTTTTTAGACAGAAGTGTTTTTTTAAGTTAGTTCATAACTTGCATTGCACCAAAGTCTAGGGCACAGGGACGAATACTTAACGAATCGTCCCAAGACAGGACGCCCGCTAAGCACTCTAGAAAGATGAGAGGAAGCCCCTCATTTCTCATTCCCCACGCTTAAGGCTCGTGCGCAATACACTTTATCTTTATTAAGTGTTTTCAAGATGTTTTGAGATGAGAAGAGAGAAGACATAAAGGAAACTCTAAAGGGAAACTAAGAGTCCTAATGTTATCATGCATGGATGACCTATGGTTAGTGAGGCTTAGGAGAGACAACTACCTAAAACCTAATGCTAATCCTACTCCAAGCTTAATCAAAAATTAAGTTGGACTAGGTAGCACTAAAGGGAGAGAATCCAAGACTTAAACAAGTCTTGAAATCCATGGGAGGAAGAGAGTGAAAGAGAAGAATGAGAAAGAGAAGGAGGAGATGAGATACAATAAATGGCAGCAAGCACATCACATCCTAAATGTCCAACTCAAATCATCAAAAATGTTTCAAAGATCATGCAAAACAATCTCAAATAAACATGCCAAGATGAACATGAAAAAAAAGGCAAGCATACTTGTATGGAATGCACAATTAAGCATACATGGACTTCATATCAAAATGAAATGAGAAAGATAAGATGAAGATGAGTACAATTCAGAACCAAAATCATATCATCATCAACAATTCACATATTCAAAAATGATTCATCATGAAACATTATGATCCAAAGAAGTTACAAAGCAAATGGTAATGATGTTTAACCTACAATTCAAACCAAATGCATTCAACTATGCTCAAGTGAAATGAAAGCCAAGTAAGGAGCTCAAGAGGCAGTAGCATATGCATCAATATCATACCAAACCAAACTTAAGTCATACAAGTCCAAACATCAAGCAGCACCTTCAAGACATGCACCAAAGTAAACCACAAATGGAAACTCAAAGTCCAAACACTTAGCACATGCCAAACATGATTCATAAATTGCAAAAAATAAGTCTCAAAGGACCTCAACCAGAGGTAAACATCATGCCAAAAGCTCATGCAAAGAATCACAAAGGAACTCAATCAATTAGGCATGGCAAAATCAATTTGTGTAAAGAGGTGTCAAGATATAGTCATGCATAAGTCATTTAAGCACAAATAATCCAACATATATCAAATGACATTCAAAAATTGTGAAATCAAAACTCAAATGACCTAAGTCAGAATCCAATCACATGTCAAAAGATCTCACAAAAATTCAAAGTTTAAGTACCTCGAACAATTAAGCAAAGATCACATAGGAACCATAAACCAATATGAAAAAGAGAGGGACTAAAATGCAATATGCAAAGAGTTTAAAAACATGAGAAAAATATTTTTAGGAACCTCAACATATCCTCTAACAAATTCAAAAATAATGAGATGCAAATCATGTATAGATGATGAGAACGAAAATCAACAAGGCAGGGTGTGCATAATTGAAGCAATCCAAAAAGAAATTAATTAAACAATTAATTCAGATGCACAAAATAAAATAAAAATGAAAAATAAAATTTTTCAAAATTTTATAAAATCCTAAAGATGACTCATTATTTTTTTTATAATTTTTGGATGCATTAAACTAATTTTAAAAATTAAAAATGCAAAATGAAACAATTACATAAAATAAAATGGAAGAAAATAAACCAGGGGTGCAGCATTAGCAATATTCACGTTCAAAAATAAACATGGGCTCAACAGGGGGGTTCAGAAAGCAAGTCCAGTCCAAATAGCCCAATCAACGAAGTCAAAAGGGTTTACATGGCATTCAGTCAAAAATCTTGACTCACACACACCACAGGATTGATCCAACATGCCACATTCACTCAACAAAATCAACAGGTAATCATGATGAGAGGTTCAGATCCACACACACATGCTAACAATGATACACGCGCACACACATGATTTATCAGAAATTAAAAAGCAAGCACGTGATAAGCACATGAAATTTTAATGTGCTGGCAGGCTAATGACCATCAGATCCAATCAACGCATGGTAATCAGTCAACAAATCAAACGTTATGCAAGATATATGGTCCAGATCAAAGCGCATGGTAACAATGGTGAGGATACACACACACATATATTAAAAATGGAACCAATAAAAAACACGTGAAATTAATGTGTTGGCACATTGTGAGCCATCAGATCTGGACATGGACGGTCCAGATTTCGTCTTCTCCAATGAAACCCTCACCTTGCCTGAAAACAAACCAGATGCCGGAGCCCTAGCTCCGGTCGTCTTCTCCGGCGACCTGCAACTTCAAATTTTCCAGAATCCACAAACAAGAGCACTATTCCACTCAGATTTTCATGAGGATCAAGAATATGCAAACCATTTCATCAAACAATCAACACATAAGGCAAATCGAAGAAGAAAAGTTTAGATCTAAAAATTTCAGATCCAAAATACAGCCATGATACACGTTCAAATCTCAAATAAAACACATCAGAATGATCAGCAACTCATGAGGAATAAAATGCACACCATAAAAACAAGTTATAGGATCATGAAATTCAACTCACCTGAAACTTGAAACTAGGAAAAATACTCCTAGAAACCAAGTGTAAGAGTGCAGATCTACTCCTTGGAACCTCTAATTGCAAAATAAATGCAATTAGAGCTTGGAATCGTGCTAGATCTTGAGATTTGAACTTGAACCTTCAAAACTGAATCTGATGAAAAACTCACTCTCAGCTCCAATCAATGGTGGATTCTTGTTCCATGGAGTGTGTAGATCAAGAATATGGAAAGAAATCTTCAAAAACCCTTGTGGAAAGAGAGATTCGAAGAGGAGAAAGTGTGAGTGAAATTTAAAAATCTGAGCAAATGAGAGTGCATGACCTAGCTTTGGACATGTGAGTTAGCTTATATACACCTCATTAGACCTCTGATCATGATTAAAGTTTGGTTAATCCCTTGATTAATGACTTTTGAATGGTTTTGCAAAGATGCAAAATGTGATGAACCCACTAATCCACACGTGTAAGCTCATGCTTTTCATGATGAATCACTCACACTTCCCTTGCTGATCACATCTCAATTGGATTTGGGCTTTGTAGTGGTTTAATTTGTGAGATTCAATCTATCTTGCAAAATTGTATTATGTGAAGAAAGTGAGGTACATGGCATGAAATAACTTGATTCAAGGGCCAAACTTGTGCCAAATGAAGTGTACTTGGATATTAGAATGTGACTTGAAGCAATAGAACCAAATACAAGTCAATTTGTACCAAAATGCAAAAGGTGGAAAAAGTGGTACATGTAAAAAACCTTAAAAAGCACCTTGCATTGTTTTGACCATAACTTGAGTTTCACAAATGATATGGAAACCATCTAGTACTTTTTGGAAATGGGAGAGAAATATATTCAAATTTCATGTTGGAGGAAAATTCATTTGAAGCTTCCTTGATGATGAAAAGTCAAATTGAATGTGGTGGAAAAACTGCCAAAAATGGAAAGTTCTCATTATAGGTCATTTTCCGAATTTAGTAACTTTTGCACAAACTCTTGATTCTTGGTGAATGACATGAATCTTGACCCTTGAAGACCATATGAGGATGTGAGACCTTGAAAACCCTGAAGAGAACCTCAAAATTCCACAGTTGACTTCCCCTCTCACTGTTGACTTTTCTTGGTCTACAAGCAATTGATCCACTGAACATCTTCCACAATGAACCACTAACCAAGCCTTCCTCTATGAGTGTTTGCGAGCACATGGGAATCATGAGAGCATGATTGAATCCACAAAGCCCTTCAAGAAGCTCTTTTGAAACCAAAACCCTAATTGGTCCCTCTGGTTAGGAGGGAAAGATTCACTGGAAATCCTTTGCCATTCTTGACCTTATGAAGATATGATGAACTCCTCAAACCACCTTGAGGCTTGAGACTCCTTTGAGATGAATCAAGCACCTTGATCCCATGCTAATAACCAATGCCATGCACAAATGCTAATGCAAGAAATGCAAAGAAACATAAGCCAATTAGCTAAAAGTAATAGGGCAAATTTTGGGGTGTTACAGCACGCAAAAAATTAGTGTGGTTTATGGAAACCTTACTCGGCATCAAAGTCAGGATGTCCGATCTATGGAAATAGATCTAGTGAGGTTACACTGCATTCAAAGCGGGCGTGGCCAGGTGCCACCACACAACTATGAACGTTGTAGAGTCTGTTCGGAAAATAACCAAGGATGTTACCTCGTGCGAGCAGCCCTTCAGGTCAGTTGGATCGCAAGGATATTCATCCATACCTAGCTTTGGGGTCCATTGACTGGACGCCAGACTACGTCGCAGATCAAATCAGAGACGTGGTTGTAATCTCTGACCCTGAGAGGAACAAGGATGATTGTGCCATCATCCCTCTACTAGACTAATCAAAGGTTCTTAGCAAGGAACTGATTGAAGTTACTTATTGTAACGGTCCGTTTTTAATATTTCCTTTTTCCGTGCTTTTTGGTGTTAATTGGTCGAGTCTTTATTTTTAATTGAGCAATATTTATGTTAATTGCTAATTGGTGTGAATATATGTTATTTTTGCACATTGTGTATTTTTACCGTTTTTGAGAGTTTGCGGGGAAAATTGGAATAGAGGGTATTTGGCATATTTCATAATTAATAGTGTTAGTTAATAATAGTTAGTTTAGATATTTATTAGAAATGTTTAGAATTTTTAAGTTAAGAAAATATAAAAGAAAATAGTTAGTATAAGTTTAGAAAAAGAAGAAAAAGAAAAGTTAGTAAGAGTTTCCCAAAAGAGAAGAAAAAGAGAGAAGAGGAAAAGAGAAGAGAAAGAAGAAAAGAGAGGAAAAACTTGTGAAGGAAGAAATCAATCTCTCGACTTTCTAGAACACGATTAAATCGGGTAAGGGTGCGAAACTCAGTTATTATATCATTGTGTATGATTATGTATGTTTTGTGTGGATGTTTTGGTTGGTTTTCCATATGTTTCCGTTTATGCCGTATTGGACGACATCGATAGAAACCGATGTTTTTACGGTCGAAAAGTCGTATAAATACATGTGTTGGTTGGTTATATGTATGTGAGCTGCTGTTTAAAGTTTCATGAAGTTTGGTTATGTTTTGGTTAGTTTTCGTTATGTTTCCGTTATTTTGTCCGTTTAGGTCGAATTGTAGGAAATCGATAAAAACCGATGTTTTCGCGGTTAGAATTCGAAATAAACCACGTAGTTGTATCGAGTAAGGTTAGGTCGTCGTATAGCGTGCTTTTTATTCGATTTGGTGATGTTTGAAAATTCTGGTTTTTGAAAGGTTGAAATTTAATCGAAAAATCGAACGTCGTAGAAATTTCGTTTATGTGTTCTAAATTGTTCTTATGTATTTGGTGGTTGGGCGTATATGTTTGTTTCGGTGAAAATATTCGATTTAGTCGAGTTTCCGGGCATCTTGGAGAAGGGACAGCAAAGGTGTATTTTGAGAAAATCTGGTTTTTGAGGAAAAAACAGGGTTATGTATCGATACATAACCCCTATGCATCGATACATACTGTGAAAATTGGGAAAAATAGCATTTTCACTACAGCATGTGTCGACACATGCGTGCTATGTATCGATACATGTGGCTTTTTGTATCGATACATAAGCCTATGTATCGATACATACTGTGCTGAACCATAAAAATCTGGTTTTTCGGGGAAACTTCGGAAATTCATATCTCTTGAACCGTAAGGCGGTTTTAACCCCCGTTCGAAGCGTTGGAAAGCTAACGAGATGTTCTTTCTAGGAAAAATAGTTTTGAGGTCTGAACTTGGTCCAATCGGTACAATTTTTACGAACCGTTTCGTAGTGTCGGGCGTCCGGTTTATGTTTTCGCATTATTTTTGAAATATTCATATCTTGTTAACCGTTTATCGTATTTAAGAGTTCTTTATACCGAATCGAAGTTGTCGATGAGTAATTTTTTATGATGATAGAAAATATTATTTTTGGCCGACTTTTAGCCGACTTTTCCGAGAAACCGTAAAAATGGAATTTTTGAGTTATTTTCTATATTGTGCGATAGGATGTGATATGTAACGAATGACTTGTGTGAGGGATGTTTGATTGGTATATGATGTTGTGGTGAAGGTTTGTGGCCGTTTGGCAATTATGTGCATTATATTCTATGTACTTGAAATACATGATTTAATGTATGAGCCTTGATTGCCATGGGTCATTATATGACATGCATCATGTTGAAGACATTGTAAGATCCCTTTGTGGGTGTAAACAATGCATGAAGACATTGTAAGATCCCTTTGTGGGTGTAAACAATGCATGTTAAATTGTAGATCCCTTATGGGTGTAAGCAATTGTTGTATTGATCGTGTGCCTATTATAAAGGACTAAAAACGATCCATAACGTCGTATGCTTGTTGATAAGTGGTAGCGACGGGGAACATCGTATGCCCGACGGGGAGTTACCCTAAGTAACGAGCGATGATTCCAAGAGTTCCTGGGGGACTAATGGTACTGCATGCGTAGAGTCGTTGTGTCGGTCTCTGTGCATTTGCATAATTCATTACATGAATGTTTATGTGTTGAATTTTGAGAAGGAATTGTTATGCATTGTGTTAATGTATATGCTTATGTGATTGATGTGTGAAATGGGTTTAATATGTCTTGTGTTGTTTACAAGTATCGTATTTGTGTGGTGAGAATAATTGTGCATATTTTGCTAAGTGTTATATAAGGATATGCAATTATATCATAATCCTGTTTCTCACCCTTCTGCTGTGGTTTAATGCTGTAATGGCATTGCAGATTAGACGATGGAGGTCTTTTGCGAAGATTAGTGTCTTCGTCTTTTTGTCGTTCCGTCGGCTCTGATATGTAACACGGGTAGTCGGGGTTCGAGTGTAGATGTTTCTTTGGGCTTGTATTTAGTGGCTTTGTATGAACATGTATATGACATACTTATCTTTTGTGATGACATCAGTTATGGATGTTCCGCTTTAATTCTGTAACTGAACGATGATATTTTGGAACGGAGTTCCTCTGTTTATAAAAACTATCCAGGTGTTATATATCTATATGAGCAGGTTGTTTTAGTTCACGTTGGTGTGGCATCTCTGGCTATATCATGATAAATTATTCTTTGCTCTGATGTTTTATTTATAAGATTAGTTTATTCCGGTTTTTGTACGGGGTATAGAAGGGGTGTTACATTAAGTGGTATCAGAGCTAATGTTTGGTTTGTCCGACCATGTTGTCGTGTCTGTTGTGTCTTGTTGGTCTGTTGCACTCTGTTGAGTGGTTGTTTAACCATAATTTGCTATCGTTGGGAACGTTCAGATTATGGCTGGAAGAGGTACTGCTGCTATGACTGCGGCCATGCAAGCTATGGCGCAAGCGATGTAGAATTTACCCAATGCTGCGGCGGACGAGGAATCGCGTAGTATGGATAAGTTTCAGAAGAATAATCCACCGAGTTTCAAGGGTACTCATGATCCTGAGGGAGCACAGATTTGGCTGAAGAAGATTGAGAAGATCTTCCGTTTCATTAGGTGTTCCGAGGATCAGAAGGTGCAGTTTGGTACTCATATGTTGGAAAAGGAAGCTGAAGACTGGTGGGCGAATGCTTCTCAGAGGTTTGAGGAGGATGAGATAGTGGTTACATGGGCTGTGTTCAAAGATGGTTTTCTTGAAAAGTATTTTCCGGAAGATGAGAGAGGTAAAAAGGAAATTGAATTTCTTGAACTGAAGCAGGATAATTCCTCTGTTGCGGATTATGCTGCTAAGTTTGAGGAACTTGTGAAGTTCTGTCCTAATTATAATACGGCTGGTTCTGAGAGGTCAAAGTGTTTGAAGTTTGTGAATGGCTTGAGGCCAGAAATCAAGCAGGGTATCGGTTATCAGGAGATAAGACAGTTTTCAGTGTTGGTGAACAAGAGTCGGATTTTTGATGAAGATAGTAAGGCACGTGCTACTCATTACAAGAATCTGAATGATAGGAAAGGAAAGGGGCAGTTCAGAGGTAGGCCTTATGCTACCCCTGTCGATAAAGGGAAACAGAAGTTTACTTTTGATAGGAAGCCTAGTGGAGGAGGAATGAATTCTTCGGTGAAATGTTATAATTGTGGTGGTTTAGGTCATCGTATATCGGAATGTAAGAGGAATATGAACAAGTGTTCTAATTGTGGTTTGACGGGTCATGTGGCTGCTGATTGTAGGAGGAATGCGATCAAGTGTTATAATTGTGGGGAGAATGGTCACTATAGTACAAAGTGCACGAAACCGAAGCAAGCTCAACCTAGAGGGAAAGTATTTGCATTGGCGGGAGCTCAGCCTACTAATGCAGATCGTTTGATCAGAGGTACTTGTTTTATTAATAGTAATCTTTTAATTGCTATTATTGATACTGGAGCGACTCATTCGTTTATTTCGATTGATTGTGCGAAACGTTTGAATTTGGTGTTGTCTAAGATGGGTGGAGAGATGGTTATCGATACTCCAGCTTCGGGGTCGGTAACTACTTCTTTCATTTGTTTAAGTTGTCCTTTGACAATTTTTGGTAGAGATTTTATGATGGACTTGGTATGTTTGCCATTGAAGGGTTTGGATGTGATTCTGGGAATGAACTGGTTAGAGTTCAATCGTGTTCATCTTGATTGTTATCTTAAGCGGGTGAGATTTCCTTCTCTTGAAGAAGAAAGGGAATCTGGTTTCTTATCTACCAAAGAGTTGAAGAAACTTTTGGCGGAGGAAGCTCAGTTGTTTGGATTGTTTGCATCGTTGTCTGTGGAGAGTCAAGTTGCAATTGGAAGTTTTCCTGTTGTGTGTGATTTTCAGGAGGTGTTTCCGGATGATTTTTCAGATGTGCCGCCAGAAAGAGAGGTGGAGTTTTCTATAGACCTAGTCCCTGGTACTAGACCTGTATCTATGGCACCATATCGGATGTCAGCATCTGAGTTGGTGGAGTTGAAAAGACAATTGAATGAGTTGTTGGAAAAGAGGTTTGTAAGGCCTAGTGTATCACCTTGGGGTGCTCCTGTTTTGTTGGTCAAAAAGAAAGATGGAAGTATGCGTTTGTGTATCGATTATCGGCAGTTGAATAAAGTGACGATTAAGAACAAGTATCCACTTCCAAGGATCGATGACTTGATGGATCAACTAGTGGGTGCAAGTGTGTTTAGTAAGATTGATTTGAGGTCAGGATACCATCAGATTCGGGTTAAAGAGGAGGATATTCAGAAGACGGCCTTTAGGACACGCTACGGGCATTACGAGTTTTCTGTGATGCCGTTCGGGGTTTCTAATGCGCCGGGTGTGTTTATGGAGTATATGAATCGTATATTCCATGAGCATTTAGATCAATTTGTTGTTGTGTTTATTGATGACATTTTGGTTTATTCTAAGTCACAGGAGGAACATGCGGAACATTTGCGTATTGTGTTGCAGATTCTGAAGGAGAAGAAACTTTATGCCAAACTGTCCAAGTGTGAGTTCTGGTTGTCAGAAGTGAGTTTTCTTGGGCATGTGATTTCAGGTAATGGTATTGCTGTGGATCCATCCAAAGTAGAGGCTGTTCTACAATGGGAGGCTCCTAGATCTGTTACTGAAATTCGAAGTTTTCTGGGGTTAGCTGGATATTACCAGAGGTTTATCGAAGGTTTTTCCAAGTTGGCACTTCCGTTGACTCAACTGACTTGTAAGGGTAAGGCATTTATTTGGGATATTCAATGTGAAGAAAGTTTCAACGAGCTGAAGAAGAGATTGACTACAGCTCCGATTTTGATCTTACCGAATCATAATGAATCGTTCGTTGTGTATTGTGATGCATCTCTAATTGGTTTAGGTGGTGTTTTGATGCAAGATGGTAAGGTGGTTGCTTATGTTTCGAGGCAGTTACGAGTTCATGAGAAGAATTACCCTACTCCCGATTTGGAATTAGCTGCGATGGTTTTTGTATTAAAGATTTGGAGGCATTATCTCTACGGTGCTAGATTCGAAGTCTTTAGTGATCATAAAAGTTTAAAATACTTGTTTGATCAGAAAGAGTTGAATATGAGGCAACGGAGATGGTTGGAACTTCTGAAGGACTATGACTTTAGCTTGAATTACCATCCTGGTAAGGCTAATGTGGTAGCTGATGCTTTGAGTCGGAAATCTTTGCGTATATCTGCTTTGATGGTGAAAGAGTGGGAACTTCTGGAACAATTTCGAGACTTGAGTTTGGTTTGTGAGCTTTCACATGAGAGTGTGAAGCTTGGTATGTTAAAGATCACTAATGATTTTTTGTTGTCTGTTATAGAGAAACAGAAGTTGGACTTGAAACTTGTTGATTTGTTGCTAGTTGGAAATCAAGAAGTGAACGGTGACTTTAAAGTGGATGATCAGGGTATTTTGAGATTCCGTGGTAGAATTTGTATACCGGATGATGCAGAGTTGAAAAAGATGATTCTTGAGGAAGGACACCGGAGTAGTATGAGTATACATCCTGGTGCTACTAAGATGTACCAAGATTTGAAGAAAATATTTTGGTGGTCTGGTTTGAAAAGAGATGTGGCTCAATTTGTGTATGCGTGTTTGACTTGTCAGAAGTCGAAAGTGGAACATCAAAGGCCTGCAGGATTAATGCAACCGTTGGATATTCCTGAGTGAAAATGGGATAGTATATCGATGGATTTTGTGACGGGTTTGCCTAATTCTCCGAGTGGGCATAATGCTATTTGGGTGATCGTGGATAGACTGACTAAATCGGCGCATTTCATTCCGATTGATATCAGTTATTCTATGGAACGTTTGGCTGAGATTTATATCAGTGTGGTTGTGAAGTTACATGGCGTTCCGTTGAGTATTGTTTCTGATCGTGATCCGAGGTTTACTTCCAGATTTTGGGAAAGTTTGCAAAAGGCGTTAGGTTCTAAGCTGAGATTGAGTTCTGCTTATCATCCGCAGACTGATGGTCAGACGGAGAGAACAATTCAGTCATTGGAAGATTTACTGAGATCTTGTGTTCTTGAGCAAGGTAGAGTTTGGGACAGTTTTCTTTCATTGATCGAGTTTACGTATAATAACAGTTTCCATTCTAGTATCGGAATGGCACCTTTTGAGGCACTTTATGGAAGAAGATGTCGAACACCTTTGTGTTGGCATGAATCTGGTGAAAGTGCAGTAGTTGGACCTGAGTTAGTTCAACAAACGACGGAAAAGGTGAAACTTATTCGGGAGAAGATGAAAGCTTCTCAGAGTAGGTAAAAGAGTTATCATGATAAAAGGAAAAGAGATCTTGAGTTTCAAGCGGGTAATCATGTGTTTTTTAGGGTTTCGCCGGTGACTGGTGTTGGACGTGCTTTGAAGTCGAGGAAGCTTACTTCACGTTTTATTGGTCCATATCAGATATCCGAAAGAGTTGGTGCAGTGGCTTACAGGATAGCATTGCCACCGAATCTTTCGAACCTACATGATGTTTTCCATGTTTCACAGCTACGGAAGTATGTTCCAGATCCGTCTCATGTGATTCCGATGGATGAGGTTGAGGTAAGAGATAATCTTACGGTTGAGGTTTTACCGGTGAGGATTTTAGATCGCGAGTTGAAAAGGTTAAGAGGCAAGGAGATTGCACTTGTGAAAGTGGCGTGGGGAGGCGCTGCTGAGGGCAATTTGACTTGGGAATTGGAAAGTCGGATGCGGGAGTCGTATCCGGAGTTGTTTGAATCAGGTAATATTTTTGAGGACGAAAATTTCTAAAGTGGGGGAGAGTTGTAACGGTCCGTTTTTAATATTTCCTTTTTCCGTGCTTTTTGGTGTTAATTGGTCGAGTCTTTATTTTTAATTGAGCAATATTTATGTTAATTGCTAATTGGTGTGAATATATGTTATTTTTGCACATTGTGTATTTTTACCGTTTTTGAGAGTTTGCGGGGAAAATTGGAATAGAGGGTATTTGGCATATTTCATAATTAATAGTGTTAGTTAATAATAGTTAGTTTAGATATTTATTAGAAATGTTTAGAATTTTTAAGTTAAGAAAATATAAAAGAAAATAGTTAGTATAAGTTTAGAAAAAGAAGAAAAAGAAAAGTTAGTAAGAGTTTCCCAAAAGAGAAGAAAAAGAGAGAAGAGGAAAAGAGAAGAGAAAGAAGAAAAGAGAGGAAAAACTTGTGAAGGAAGAAATCAATCTCCCGACTTTCTAGAACACGATTAAATCGGGTAAGGGTGCGAAACTCGGTTATTATATCATTGTGTATGATTATGTATGTTTTGTGTGGATGTTTTGGTTGGTTTTCTATATGTTTCCGTTTATGCCGTATTGGACGACATCGATAGAAACCGATGTTTTTACGGTCGAAAAGTCGTATAAATACATGTGTTGGTTGGTTATATGTATGTGAGCTGCTGTTTAAAGTTTCATGAAGTTTGGTTATGTTTTGGTTAGTTTTCGTTATGTTTCCGTTATTTTGTCCGTTTAGGTCGAATTGTAGGAAATCGATAAAAACCGATGTTTTCACGGTTAGAATTCGAAATAAACCACGTAGTTGTATCGAGTAAGGTTAGGTCGTCGTATAGCGTGCTTTTTATTCGATTTGGTGATGTTTGAAAATTCTGGTTTTTGAAAGGTTGAAATTTAATCGAAAAATCGAACGTCGTAGAAATTTCGTTTATGTGTTCTAAATTGTTCTTATGTATTTGGTGGTTGGGCGTATATGTTTGTTTCGGTGAAAATGTTCGATTTAGTCGAGTTTCCGGGCATCTTGGAGAAGGGACAGCAAAGGTGTATTTTGAGAAAATCTGGTTTTTGAGGAAAAAACAGAGTTATGTATCGATACATAACCCCTATGCATCGATACATACTGTGAAAATTGAGAAAAACAGCATTTTCACTACAGCATGTGTCGACACATGCGTGCTATGTATCGATACATGTGGCTTTTTGTATCGATACATAAGCCTATGTATCGATACATACTGTGCTAAACCATAAAAATCTGGTTTTTCGGGGAAACTTCGGAAATTCATATCTCTTGAACCGTAAGGCGGTTTTAACCCCCGTTCGAAGCGTTGGAAAGCTAACGAGATGTTCTTTCTAGGAAAAATAGTTTTGAGGTCTGAACTTGGTCCAATCGGTACAGTTTTTACGAACCGTTTCGTAGTGTCGGGCGTCCGGTTTATGTTTTCGCATTATTTTGAAATATTCATATCTTGTTAACCGTTTATCGTATTTAAGAGTTCTTTATACCAAATCGAAGCTGTCGATGAGTACTTTTTGATGATGATAGAAAATATTATTTTTGGCCGACTTTTAGCCGACTTTTCCGAGAAACAGTAAAAATGGAATTTTTGAGTTATTTTCTATATTGTGCGATAGGATGTGATATGTAACGAATGACTTGTGTGAGGGATGTTTGATGGGTATATGATGTTGTGGTGAAGGTTTATGGCCGTTTGGAAATTATGTGCATTATATTATATGTACTTGAAATACATGATTTAATGTATGAGCCTTGATTGCCATGGGTCATTATATGACATGCATCATGTTGAAGACATTGTAAGATCCCTTTGTGGGTGTAAACAATGCATGAAGACATTGTAAGATCCCTTTGTGGGTGTAAACAATGCATGTTGAATTGTAGATCCCTTATGGGTGTAAGCAATTGTTGTATTGATCGTGTGCCTATTATAAAGGACTAAAAACGATCCATAACGTCGTATGCTTGTTGATAAGTGGTAGCGACGGGGAACATCGTATGCCCGACGGGGAGTTACCCTAAGTAACGAGCGATGATTCCAAGAGTTCCTGGGGGACTAATGGTACTGCATGCGTAGAGTCGTTGTGTCGGTCTCTGTGCATTTGCATAATTCATTACATGAATGTTTATGTGTTGAATTTTGAGAAGGAATTGTTATGCATTGTGTTAATGTATATGCTTATGTGATTGATGTGTGAAATGGGTTTAATATGTCTTGTGTTGTTTACAAGTATCGTATTTGTGTGGTGAGAATAATTGTGCATATTTTGCTAAGTGTTATATAAGGATATGCAATTATATCATAATCCTGTTTCTCACCCTTCTGCTGTGGTTTAATGCTGTAATGGCATTGCAGATTAGACGATGGAGGTCTTTTGCGAAGATTAGTGTCTTCGTCTTTTTGTCGTTCCGTCGGCTCTGATATGTAACACGGGTAGTCGGGGTTCGAGTGTAGATGTTTCTTTGGGCTTGTATTTAGTGGCTTTGTATGAACATGTATATGACATACTTATCTTTTGTGATGACATCAGTTATGGATGTTCCGCTTTAATTCTGTAACTGAACGATGATATTTTGGAACGGAGTTCCTCTGTTTATAAAAACTATCCAGGTGTTATATATCTATATGAGCAGGTTGTTTTAGTTCACGTTGGTGTGGCATCTCTGGCTATATCATGATAAATTATTCTTTGCTCTGATGTTTTATTTATAAGATTAGTTTATTTCGGTTTTTGTACGGGGTATAGAAGGGGTGTTACATTAAGTGGTATCAGAGCTAATGTTTGGTTTGTCCGACCATGTTGTCGTGTCTGTTGTGTCTTGTTGGTCTGTTGCACTCTGTTGAGTGGTTGTTTAACCATAATTTGCTATCGTTGGGAACGTTCAGATTATGGCTGGAAGAGGTGCTGCTGCTATGACTGCGGCCATGCAAGCTATGGCGCAAGCGATGTAGAATTTACCCAATGCTGCGGCGGACGAGGAATCGCGTAGTATGGATAAGTTTCAGAAGAATAATCCACCGAGTTTCAAGGGTACTCATGATCCTGAGGGAGCACAGATTTGGCTGAAGAAGATTGAGAAGATCTTCTGTTTCATTAGGTGTTCCGAGGATCAGAAGGTGCAGTTTGGTACTCATATGTTGGAAAAGGAAGCTGAAGACTGGTGGGCGAATGCTTCTCAGAGGTTTGAGGAGGATGAGATAGTGGTTACATGGGCTGTGTTCAAAGATGGTTTTCTTGAAAAGTATTTTCCGGAAGATGAGAGAGGTAAAAAGGAAATTGAATTTCTTGAACTGAAGCAGGATAATTCCTCTGTTGCGGATTATGCTGCTAAGTTTGAGGAACTTGTGAAGTTCTGTCCTAATTATAATACGGCTGGTTCTGAGAGGTCAAAGTGTTTGAAGTTTGTGAATGGGTTGAGGCCAGAAATCAAGCAGGGTATCGGTTATCAGGAGATAAGACAGTTTTCAGTGTTGGTGAACAAGAGTCGGATTTTTGATGAAGATAGTAAGGCACGTGCTACTCATTACAAGAATCTGAATGATAGGAAAGGAAAGGGGCAGTTCAGAGGTAGGCCTTATGCTACCCCTGTCGATAAAGGGAAACAGAAGTTTACTTTTGATAGGAAGCCTAGTGGAGGAGGAATGAATTCTTCGGTGAAATGTTATAATTGTGGTGGTTTAGGTCATCGTATATCGGAATGTAAGAGGAATATGAACAAGTGTTCTAATTGTGGTTTGACGGGTCATGTGGCTGCTGATTGTAGGAGGAATGCGATCAAGTGTTATAATTGTGGGGAGAATGGTCACTATAGTACAAAGTGCACGAAACCGAAGCAAGCTCAACCTAGAGGGAAAGTATTTGCATTGGCGGGAGCTCAGCCTACTAATGCAGATCGTTTGATCAGAGGTACTTGTTTTATTAATAGTAATCTTTTAATTGCTATTATTGATACTGGAGCGACTCATTCGTTTATTTCGATTGATTGTGCGAAACGTTTGAATTTGGTGTTGTCTAAGATGGGTGGAGAGATGGTTATCGATACTCCAGCTTCGGGGTCGGTAACTACTTCTTTCATTTGTTTAAGTTGTCCTTTGACAATTTTTGGTAGAGATTTTATGATGGACTTGGTATGTTTGCCATTGAAGGGTTTGGATGTGATTCTGGGAATGAACTGGTTAGAGTTCAATCGTGTTCATCTTGATTGTTATCTTAAGCGGGTGAGATTTCCTTCTCTTGAAGAAGAAAGGGAATCTGGTTTCTTATCTACCAAAGAGTTGAAGAAACTTTTGGCGGAGGAAGCTCAGTTGTTTGGATTGTTTGCATCGTTGTCTGTGGAGAGTCAAGTTGCAATTGGAAGTTTTCCTGTTGTGTGTGATTTTCAGGAGGTGTTTCCGGATGATTTTTCAGATGTGCCGCCAGAAAGAGAGGTGGAGTTTTCTATAGACCTAGTCCCTGGTACTAGACCTGTATCTATGGCACCATATCGGATGTCAGCATCTGAGTTGGTGGAGTTGAAAAGACAATTGAATGAGTTGTTGGAAAAGAGGTTTGTAAGGCCTAGTGTATCACCTTGGGGTGCTCCTGTTTTGTTGGTCAAAAAGAAAGATGGAAGTATGCGTTTGTGTATCGATTATCGGCAGTTGAATAAAGTGACGATTAAGAACAAGTATCCACTTCCAAGGATCGATGACTTGATGGATCAACTAGTGGGTGCAAGTGTGTTTAGTAAGATTGATTTGAGGTCAGGATACCATCAGATTCGGGTTAAAGAGGAGGATATTCAGAAGACGGCCTTTAGGACACGCTACGGGCATTACGAGTTTTCTGTGATGCCGTTCGGGGTTTCTAATGCGCCGGGTGTGTTTATGGAGTATATGAATCGTATATTCCATGAGCATTTAGATCAATTTGTTGTTGTGTTTATTGATGACATTTTGGTTTATTCTAAGTCACAGGAGGAACATGCGGAACATTTGCGTATTGTGTTGCAGATTCTGAAGGAGAAGAAACTTTATGCCAAACTGTCCAAGTGTGAGTTCTGGTTGTCAGAAGTGAGTTTTCTTGGGCATGTGATTTCAGGTAATGGTATTGTTGTGGATCCATCCAAAGTAGAGGCTGTTCTACAATGGGAGGCTCCTAGATCTGTTACTGAAATTCGAAGTTTTCTGGGGTTAGCTGGATATTACCGGAGGTTTATCGAAGGTTTTTCCAAGTTGGCACTTCCGTTGACTCAACTGACTTGTAAGGGTAAGGCATTTATTTGGGATATTCAATGTGAAGAAAGTTTCAACGAGCTGAAGAAGAGATTGACTATAGCTCCGATTTTGATCTTACCGAATCATAATGAATCGTTCGTTGTGTATTGTGATGCATCTCTAATTGGTTTAGGTGGTGTTTTGATGCAAGATGGTAAGGTGGTTGCTTATGTTTCGAGGCAGTTACGAGTTCATGAGAAGAATTACCCTACTCACGATTTGGAATTAGCTGCGATGGTTTTTGTATTAAAGATTTGGAGGCATTATCTCTACGGTGCTAGATTCGAAGTCTTTAGTGATCATAAAAGTTTAAAATACTTGTTTGATCAGAAAGAGTTGAATATGAGGCAACGGAGATGGTTGGAACTTCTGAAGGACTATGACTTTAGCTTGAATTACCATCCTGGTAAGGCTAATGTGGTAGCTGATGCTTTGAGTCGGAAATCTTTGCGTATATCTGCTTTGATGGTGAAAGAGTGGGAACTTCTGGAACAATTTCGAGACTTGAGTTTGGTTTGTGAGCTTTCACATGAGAGTGTGAAGCTTGGTATGTTAAAGATCACTAATGATTTTTTGTTGTCTGTTATAGAGAAACAGAAGTTGGACTTGAAACTTGTTGATTTGTTGCTAGTTGGAAATCAAGAAGTGAACGGTGACTTTAAAGTGGATGATCAGGGTATTTTGAGATTCCGTGGTAGAATTTGTATACCGGATGATGCAGAGTTGAAAAAGATGATTCTTGAGGAAGGACACCGGAGTAGTATGAGTATACATCCTGGTGCTACTAAGATGTACCAAGATTTGAAGAAAATATTTTGGTGGTCTGGTTTGAAAAGAGATGTGGCTCAATTTGTGTATGCGTGTTTGACTTGTCAGAAGTCGAAAGTGGAACATCAAAGGCCTGCAGGATTAATGCAACCGTTGGATATTCCTGAGTGGAAATGGGATAGTATATCGATGGATTTTGTGACGGGTTTGCCTAATTCTCCGAGTGGGCATAATGCTATTTGGGTGATCGTGGATAGACTGACTAAATCGGCGCATTTCATTCCGATTGATATCAGTTATTCTATGGAACGTTTGGCTGAGATTTATATCAGTGTGGTTGTGAAGTTACATGGCGTTCCATTGAGTATTGTTTCTGATCGTGATCCGAGGTTTACTTCCAGATTTTGGGAAAGTTTGCAAAAGGCGTTAGGTTCTAAGCTGAGATTGAGTTCTGCTTATCATCCGCAGACTGATGGTCAGACGGAGAGAACAATTCAGTCATTGGAAGATTTACTGAGATCTTGTGTTCTTGAGCAAGGTAGAGTTTGGGACAGTTTTCTTTCATTGATCGAGTTTACGTATAATAACAGTTTCCATTCTAGTATCGGAATGGCACCTTTTGAGGCACTTTATGGAAGAAGATGTCGAACACCTTTGTGTTGGCATGAATCTGGTGAAAGTGCAGTAGTTGGACCTGAGTTAGTTCAACAAACGACGGAAAAGGTGAAACTTATTCGGGAGAAGATGAAAGCTTCTCAGAGTAGGCAAAAGAGTTATCATGATAAAAGGAAAAGAGATCTTGAGTTTCAAGCGGGTAATCATGTGTTTTTGAGGGTTTCGCCGGTGACTGGTGTTGGACGTGCTTTGAAGTCGAGGAAGCTTACTTCACATTTTATTGGTCCATATCAGATATCCGAAAGAGTTGGTGCAGTGGCTTACAGGATAGCATTGCCACCGAATCTTTCGAACCTACATGATGTTTTCCATGTTTCACAGCTACGGAAGTATGTTCCAGATCCGTCTCATGTGATTCCGATGGATGAGGTTGAGGTAAGAGATAATCTTACGGTTGAGGTTTTACCGGTGAGGATTTTAGATCGCGAGTTGAAAAGGTTAAGAGGCAAGGAGATTGCACTTGTGAAAGTGGCGTGGGGAGGCGCTGCTGAGGGCAATTTGACTTGGGAATTGGAAAGTCGGATGCGGGAGTCGTATCCGGAGTTGTTTGAATCAGGTAATATTTTTGAGGACGAAAATTTCTAAAGTGGGGGAGAGTTGTAACGGTCCGTTTTTAATATTTCCTTTTTCCGTGCTTTTTGGTGTTAATTGGTCGAGTCTTTATTTTTAATTGAGCAATATTTATGTTAATTGCTAATTGGTGTGAATATATGTTATTTTTGCACATTGTGTATTTTTACCGTTTTTGAGAGTTTGCGGGGAAAATTGGAATAGAGGGTATTTGGCATATTTCATAATTAATAGTGTTAGTTAATAATAGTTAGTTTAGATATTTATTAGAAATGTTTAGAATTTTTAAGTTAAGAAAATATAAAAGAAAATAGTTAGTATAAGTTTAGAAAAAGAAGAAAAAGAAAAGTTAGTAAGAGTTTCCCAAAAGAGAAGAAAAAGAGAGAAGAGGAAAAGAGAAGAGAAAGAAGAAAAGAGAGGAAAAACTTGTGAAGGAAGAAATCAATCTCCCGACTTTCTAGAACACGATTAAATCGGGTAAGGGTGCGAAACTCGGTTATTATATCATTGTGTATGATTATGTATGTTTTGTGTGGATGTTTTGGTTGGTTTTCCATATGTTTCCGTTTATGCCGTATTGGACGACATCGATAGAAACCGATGTTTTTACGGTCGAAAAGTCGTATAAATACATGTGTTGGTTGGTTATATGTATGTGAACTGCTGTTTAAAGTTTCATGAAGTTTGGTTATGTTTTGGTTAGTTTTCGTTATGTTTCCGTTATTTTGTCCGTTTAGGTCGAATTGTAGGAAATCGATAAAAACCGATGTTTTCGCGTTTAGAATTCGAAATAAACCACGTAGTTGTATCGAGTAAGGTTAGGTCGTCGTATAGCGTGCTTTTTATTCGATTTGGTGATGTTTGAAAATTCTGGTTTTTGAAAGGTTGAAATTTAATCGAAAAATCGAACGTCGTAGAAATTTCGTTTATGTGTTCTAAATTGTTCTTATGTATTTGGTGGTTGGGCGTATATGTTTGTTTCGGTGAAAATGTTCGATTTAGTCGAGTTTCCGGGCATCTTGGAGAAGGGACAGCAAAGGTGTATTTTGAGAAAATCTGGTTTTTGAGGAAAAAACAGAGTTATGTATCGATACATAACCCCTATGCATCGATACATACTGTGAAAATTGGGAAAAACAGCATTTTCACTACAGCATGTGTCGACACATGCGTGCTATGTATCGATACATGTGGCTTTTTGTATCGATACATAAGCCTATGTATCGATACATACTGTGCTGAACCATAAAAATCTGGTTTTTCGGGGAAACTTCGGAAATTCATATCTCTTGAACCGTAAGGCGGTTTTAACCCCCGTTCGAAGCGTTGGAAAGCTAACGAGATGTTCTTTCTAGGAAAAATAGTTTTGAGGTCTGAACTTGGTCCAATCGGTACAGTTTTTACGAACCGTTTCGTAGTGTCGGGCGTCCGGTTTATGTTTTCGCATTATTTTGAAATATTCATATCTTGTTAACCGTTTATCGTATTTAAGAGTTCTTTATACCGAATCGAAGCTGTCGATGAGTACTTTTTGATGATGATAGAAAATATTATTTTTGGCCGACTTTTAGCCGACTTTTCCGAGAAACTGTAAAAATGGAATTTTTGAGTTATTTTCTATATTGTGCGATAGGATGTGATATGTAACGAATGACTTGTGTGAGGGATGTTTGATGGGTATATGATGTTGTGGTGAAGGTTTGTGGCCGTTTGGCAATTATGTGCATTATATTATATGTACTTGAAATGCATGATTTAATGTATGAGCCTTGATTGCCATGGGTCATTATATGACATGCATCATGTTGAAGACATTGTAAGATCCCTTTGTGGGTGTAAACAATGCATAAAGACATTGTAAGATCTCTTTGTGGGTGTAAACAATGCATGTTGAATTGTAGATCCCTTATGGGTGTAAGCAATTGTTGTATTGATCGTGTGCCTATTATAAAGGACTAAAAACGATCCATAACGTCGTATGCTTGTTGATAAGTGGTAGTGACGGGGAACATCGTATGCCCGACGGGGAGTTACCCTAAGTAACGAGCGATGATTCCAAGAGTTCCTGGGGGACTAATGGTACTGCATGCGTAGAGTCGTTGTGTCGGTCTCTGTGCATTTGCATAATTCATTACATGAATGTTTATGTGTTGAATTTTGAGAAGGAATTGTTATGCATTGTGTTAATGTATATGCTTATGTGATTGATGTGTGAAATGGGTTTAATATGTCTTGTGTTGTTTACAAGTATCGTATTTGTGTGGTGAGAATAATTGTGCATATTTTGCTAAGTGTTATATAAGGATATGCAATTATATCATAATCCTGTTTCTCACCCTTCTGCTGTGGTTTAATGATGTAATGGCATTGCAGATTAGACGATGGAGGTCTTTTGCGAAGATTAGTGTCTTCGTCTTTTTGTCGTTCCGTCGGCTCTGATATGTAACACGGGTAGTCGGGGTTCGAGTGTAGATGTTTCTTTGGGCTTGTATTTAGTGGCTTTGTATGAACATGTATATGACATACTTATCTTTTGTGATGACATCAGTTATGGATGCTCCGCTTTAATTCTGTAACTGAATGATGATATTTTGGAACGGAGTTCCTCTGTTTATAAAAACTATCCAGGTGTTATATATCTATATGAGCAGGTTGTTTTAGTTCACATTGGTGTGGCATCTCTGGCTATATCATGATAAATTATTCTTTGCTCTGATGTTTTATTTATAAGATTAGTTTATTCCAGTTTTTGTACAGGGTATAGAAGGGGTGTTACACTTATGACAGTCAGAAAAGTCAGAAGGCTCCGTAGTTATCTACCTACCGAGACCATTACCGTATGAATCAGCTAAGGCGATCTCTTACAAATACGGTGCAACGACAATCTATAATGGGAAGAAAATTCCATTACCCTCCATCGTAAATATTGCAGACATCAGTCGAGTAACACGGAGCAGTCGAATCTTCAACCGAGGGGTTGAAGAACCTAACAAAGAAAAGGAACTTCAGACAGAAGCTCCTGATCCACCAGTCGGTCAATCCAGTAATCCCGACCTTTCAAAGAACGATGATGAGACGTTGAACCTCATCCAAAGGAGTGAATATAACATTGTTGATCAACTGTTACAAACTCCTTCAAACATCTCAGTGCTATCACTTTTACTCAGTTCCGAAGCCCATAGGGAGGCTCTATAGAAAGTCTTAGAGCAGGCCTTTGTGGAACAGGATGTGTCAATATGACAGTTCGATAGCAATATCTCTAACATCACTTCCTGCAACAACTTAGGATTCAGTGATGAGGATTTGCCAGAGGGGGGCAAAAGCCACAACATGGCGCTCAATATCACGGTTAACTACCAGGACGATGCTTTAGCCAGCGTACTGGTAGACACAGGATCGGCCATCAACGTTATGCCGAAGTCCACTTTAATGTGACTATCATTCAAAGGACCCCTGATGAGGGGCAGTGAGGTCATTGTCAAAGCATTTGACGGGTCTTGGAAAGCAGTTATCGGCGAAGTCGACCTTCCCATAACTATCGGTCCTCACACTTTCCTAATCAATTTCCAGGTCATGGACATCCGAGCAACATACAGTTGCTTATTAGGAAGACCTTGGATACACTAGGCTGGGGCAGTCACTTCGACACTTCACCAGAAATTAAAGTTCGTCAAGAACGATCAGCTCATCACGGTCTGTGGGGAGCAAGCATTGCTCGTGAGTAACTTGTCATTATCTACTTGTGTAGAACCCGAGGAGGTTGTTGGAACTCAGTTCCAGGCACTTTCGGTAAACACGGAGAATTAATCAGAGAAGGGAACCTCAATTTCCTCATACAGAGACGCTCTCGAAGTGATCGAGAATAACAATACAAAAGGATGGGGATAGCTTGTCATTCCTACTGATAATAAAACAAAGAAGGGTCTTGGTTTTTCTGCAACCTGCACCCAGACTACTGCTAACGATGAAAGTCTTCATCCAATTCAGGACTTCTTCCACAGTGGAGGTTTCCTTCACCCAGTGCCTCAAACAATCTATACCATCAACGAGGGAGATCCCTCTGATACGGATGAGGAATGGAAGTCCTATCTTAACGAGGACGGTTATATGTCTCTGGAAGAGGTGCCTACGCCATTTTACTATCCTGCATAGAGTCCGAGATTTATACCCAGGTCGGACGTCGAAATGATATATGGAGATTGTGATCCAGAAGGATTTCGTGCTCCACCAAACTCATTAGAGGAGGACACTCTGATGAAAGACAACTTTGACCACGACTATTATGACCCAATGGATGGCTTGCCTATCTGGCAACCGTACCCAGGAAACTTGGGGCAAGAGAGTCAGCCGAACAATGAAAATCAGCTGAGCATCATTGAACAGAATACCTGTGTCCCCACCATATCTTGGGATCAACACTCAGGTCGTTCCGAAAATGTCCCGTACAACGATGAATTGGCAAAGCTTGCCGGCCTAGAATTGATCAACTACGCTTTTCCTGAGGCCAACGTCATCGAGAGAGATGACCCCTCCAGTTCCAAAGAAGTATGGGACACCCTGGGACAACCGAGCGGAAAATTTGGCTTCTTAGTCAAATACATCGCTCCTGAAAGCTCTCGTATCAAGTACGAAGATATCCAGCCAACTTGATGGGGAGATATACCTGAGAGCACAAATACTATAAAAAATACAACAGAGGAATCCTCCTACGACAACTCTGCCTGGGAGACAGATTCCAACGATCCTGCTCCACCAGAAATCAGCATTATTTCTGAAGACAAATCAAGGAAGGTACCAGAATTTGTGATTCACCGAGGAGTTCGCCGCCAATGGGTTGCTGTCGATGTTCCGAAGATTGTCCATAAGTCAAAGTAATTTTCGTCTTTTAACCATTCACCCTGCCCAGGTGAAACAAATATTTTGATAGGGCTCGCTTTCTGTAAATATCCCTCTTCGCTTCGCCCAAAGCGATAGAGTTCTATTTTATAGGGCTGTAGTTTCAAGAATCGACTTGTTCATAAATAAAATAACGTCATTCTGTAATTTCTGCATTAATTGTTGTTTTCTCTTTTTGCTTTTCAGAAAATGGTAATCCTAAAAAACAACTCAATAATAAAAACAAGCAGTTTTTCAAAGAAAATACACTGCACACACTCTTGCATTCTCTCTATCTCTTCTAAAAAACAAACCATCACGTCATGCAGATTGCTTGTTTTAAACCCCGTTGAAACACACGATCCGATGCCTTCTCCCAACTTTGAATTCCCGGTAATTGGGGCAGAAGAAGAAGTTGACGACGAAATTCCAGAAGAGGTCTCCCAATTACTCCGACAAGAGGAAAGGTCCATTGAACCTCACAAAGAGCCGTTGGAAACGATCAACGTGGGTTCAGAAGAAGAGAGAAAAGAAATCAGGATTGGGGCACTGTTCAGTCCAACTGCCAAAGAGAGTTTGACAAAGCTTCTCAAAGAATTCCCCGATGTGTTTGCTTGGTCCTATCAGGACATGCCAGGGTTGGATACCAGCATCGTGGAACATCATCTACCGTTAAGGTCAGAATGTCCGCCAGTAAAACAGAGGTTGAGACGGACTCACCCAGACATGGCCATCAAAATCAAAGAGGAGGTACAGAAACAAATTGACGCAGGTTTCCTCGCCACATCGGAGTATCCTCAATGGTTAGCCAATATCGTACCCGTTCTGAAAAAGGACGGAAAGGTCAGAATGTGTGTCGATTACAGAGATCTAAACAAGGCTAGTCCAAAGGATGACTTTCCTTTGCCTCACATTGACATGCTGGTTCACAGTACAGCAAAGTTCAAAGTTTTCTCCTTCATGGATGGATTCTTAGGCTATAATCAGATAAAAATGGCGCCAAAAGACATGGAGAAAACTTCGTTCATTACCCCATGGGGTACCTTTTGTTATAAGGTAATGCCGTTCGGTTTGAAGAACGCCGGGGCAACCTATCAAAGGGCCATGACTACTCTGTTTCATGACATGATACACAAGGAAATTAAAGTATATATCGATGACATGATTGCAAAATCTAAGACAGAAGAGGAGCATGTGACCCACTTGTCAAAACTATTCGAGCGGCTGAGAAAGTACAAACTCCGCTTGAATCCCAACAAATGCACCTTCGGTGTCCGTTCAGGGAAACTCTTAGGGTTCATCGTCAGCCATAAAGGAATCGAGGTTGATCCTGACAAGGTCAAGGCCATTCAAGAAATGCCTTCTCCGAAAACTGAGAAACAAGTCAGGGGATTCCTGGTGTAGCGAGCGATTTTGGACGCGGTTCTTAAGCGTTGGTCGCTCTCTGCGGTTTGAGCTTTGACTACAGGTCGATTCATTTTTTATCCTATTGTGAGCTGAATAAGGAAGGGAAATAGATGTCTCCAATTAACCCTGCTTGCAAACTGAGTTTAAACAGCGGTCTGTTAGGTTACGGATGTTATCAATGTGGGGGGCCTTTGTACTGGTTATTTGTATTTTCGCCAATACTGTTTTCTTTCTTTTTTACCTGGGCAGAAGGTTTCTGGCGGGGAACAAGGATTAGGATGTTAGGACTGATGCTTTTGAAATACTGCTTTTGATTGACTGAGATATGGGATTTGGGTTTTTTGTTGATTACGCTCGCTAAGATCTTTTCTTTCGACCTTATGCCTACGTATTCCCGTTTACCGAAACAGGGAAATCAGAGCGTTCATAGTTCCTCCTATTCTATGGGAGGAAATTGGTTTTTGGTGTCTTGTTCAAAGCCCAAGACGTGAAGTGAAAGGTGATTTGTATCTTGTTCAAAGCCCAAGATGTGAAGCTAAAAGGTCTATTTGTGTCTTGTTCAAAGCCCAAGACGTGAAGCTGAAAGACCTCGACTTTAGAGAGAATTTGTCATCTCTAAAGAGGGGAGAAGGAGAATTACTTTAACAGGGATACGCGGATCCGAGCAATGCCATAATTTCTAAAGAAAGGGTTTTAACCTGAAGGAGAAGACTTTAACTCAGTGTAGAGCAATGCCATCTTTCCTTAGGAATTTCTCATGCTAAAAGAGGGACAGTGGCATGGATGCAGATGATCCAGAGGCTTGCCGCTTACAGCGATTAGATGAAGGGAAAGCAGTTGTCGATGTTTGTATACTGTGAACAAGGCACAGCTTTGATGCTAAAAGGTTAATTGGATCAACCAGTGGTTTTTCTTATACAAAGCCTAAGAGGAGGCTAATTTCCGCTAGGAAAATCATTATACAAAGCCTAAGAGGAGGCTATTTTGTGTCCCGTACAAAGCCCGAGAGAGAGGCTAAAAGTTTTTGACCCGACGATGGAGTCTTTTGTACTCAACAAGAGAGTTTTTTTTGTATCTCGTATGAAGCCCGAGATGGAGGCGATTGTTTGTTTGGCTCAATAAGAACCTTTTTGTATCTCGTACAAAGCCCGAGATGGAGGCGAAAGGGGGATTGACTCAATGAGAGAGTCTCTTATGTATCTCGTATAAAGCCCGAGAGAGAGGCTAAACGTTGTTTGACTCCACTGGGGAGAATTTTGGTATCTCGTACGAAGCCCGAGATGGAGGCTATTGTAATTGTTTCAGTTGAGTGACAGATCCAATATACTGATTTTAAAAGAGAAAATCAGTTCTTATATGAGCAACACTGTACTCAGGGATTTGATTTGAGGATCAGGGATATTTCCTTCTCTTTGAGGAAACGGGAAGTCCAAAGGGTATTGAGACTGTCCGAGTCTGCGGGTTTCCTTCCTATTTAACGAAGGGTGCTTGAGAATGTCTTTGAGACTCAAGGAAGTTAGACTGTCCAAGTCTAGAGTTTTATCTTTTGTACTATGCTTTAAGAAACAGTAGTAGACTCTATGAAAGGACTGTTCTATGAGGATGACTATGTTCTGTTCCTATACCTCTAGGAGGTCGTCGGGACAATTTGTACGAAGCCCAAGAGGAGGCTGGAAACTTTTAAGAAGCCAACGGGTCCTTGTACGAAGCCCAAGAGGAGGCTATCATTCCCGGGGGAAGAGATCATTATACGAAGCCTAAGAGGAGCCTGTGAATACTTCTAAGAAGCCGTAGTGTCCTTGAATAATTCCCAAGAGGAGGCCGATGCTTTTAAGAAGCCCGAGGGTCTATCATCTCCCTTCCATTAGGAGAGATAACTCTTTTAAAGATAAAACCACTGGTAAACGTGCGAGGTTTACTATCCAGCGACTTCTAGCTTTTAAAGAGGGTTCCTTAGTTAAGGTCCAAGATTATGACCGTAGTGGGTACCCAAACCCCGAGACATTCAAGGAAAGCTATCCACGAGGAATAGATCAAGTCAGGAAAGTTCGAGAATCGGGAAGAAACTCAAAGATGCCATTCACGGAGAATACATTCATCTTGGGGAGTAGAGCTTCTTGACGATTCCTAAGGAGGACAGCCGAAGAGAAGACTGTATCTGGTGCTCCTATTGGGGATCTAGGCGTCTATTTCTATGAATAAGTGAAACGGTGTCACCTAGTTCTAGACGTAGTTGCCGGGGAAACTCGAAATATCTATACTATTATTACACAGTAGATAGGAGTTTATGAAAGGAGACTTACAGTGAGCAGCCCCACAATACAGTTTATAATATGAAAGCAGTAAACGAAAGCGATAACCACTTACTCGGTTGTAGTGCTTCCATGCTGTTTGGTTAGTTGTTCAACAAAGAAAGATTGAAAACAACAGTATATTCAAAATCAAAGGAGAAAGTGCTTTGAAAAAGAAAGATTTGGGGCTTACAGCTCAAGGAGAGGCCCAGGGTTTTATCAGTGAGCGCACTGTTTGACTTTGTACAGAGGGACTTATACAAGTGACTGGGGCCCAAAAAAGGTTTTCTGTACAAAGGGATGGGTCTTACACTCTCTCAAGAGGCCCAAAAAGGTTTAAAGAAAAAAGAGTGGGGCTTATAACACGAGGGTAGGCCCAGATGATTTTTCGTTTAAAAATGGTGGTCGCGCCGAAGTTTTCTTTTAACGCAGAGGGACTTATACAATAAGTGAGGCCCAAAATGTTTTGGTTAAAAGGGGGATTGGGTCTTACACTCTATTAGAGGCCCAGGGTTTTAAGAGAAACAAATGGGTCTTACTACTCGAGGGTAGGCCCAGATGGTTTTTATTTTTGAACGGGCGACGATCACGCCGTTTACTTGTACAGAGGGACTTATACAATGAGTGAGGCCCAAAAAGTTTTTGTACAAGGGGGGATGGGTCTTACACTCTCTCAAGAGGCCCAAAATGTTTTGAAAATGATTTATGAGGGTTGAATTAATCCAAAACCCTAATTTGTTTTCAAAATGTATTTAATTGAATAAAAATTCAATTAAAATGATCAAAAATTGTTTAACACATGGAAAACAAATTGTGATCTTGGATTAATGCTTCAAAAATTAAGTATTGACCTACAAAATAATTAGAAAGCATTAAAAGTTGCAAAATCAATGTAGAAAAAATATTTAAAATGCCAAAAACAATCAAAATATTAATTCTTTACAAAAATATCAATTATATGAAATAAATAATATTTTTGGGATTTTTTGTGAAAATAAAATATTTTAACATTTTTGTGAATTATTAAAAAAAGAATCAACTCAAAATCATTAAAACTCAGAGAGAAATTAATTTTTGAATCAATTAAACAAAATCACAAAATTCAAATATTTAAATTTCTCAAAAATGGCGCCAAGAACAGCTGAAGAACACACGCGTGTTCTTGGTTTCTCAGATTTGCATTTTCTATCCAATCTCCATGAATACGTAATCATATCATGCAATCCACATATCATTATGTTCGTCTCCACCTCACGATCATGTCTATGTACTTTAATTTCATTTAAATTAAACATACAACAAGAAATCACGAAGAGACCTCAAGAACCCTAATTTCTGCATGAAGGCTAGGATTTTTGATACACGATTCAAACAATGCAATTAATTGAGGGAAAACATTCCATGCATGATTATGAACATATGGCCAAATTATTGTGCGAGGAAATATGCATAGATTGAGAGATGACCAAGTATGTGCTTACCTCTAGGCCGTGACAGCAAGTTCAAAGTGATTTTTGATTTGGAGGTGTTACAGATGAGTGGTGATGATCTGAACAGCTTCCCTACACCCTATGGGTTGTGTTTGGATGGTTGGACTTGATTGAAATTGGCTGGATCATTTTGTGGTACCTCAGCTGCACTTTGGTTAAAACCTTAAGCAACCAGCTGGTGATTTTGTGAAATTGATGTTTTAGAAGTAATCTAAGTGTTTGATCAGCTCATATGTGATGTATGTGAGGTGTGTGAGTGATTGGTTTGATTGGAATTGCTCTCAAACTCAAAACCTGATAGCTACCTTACTAAGAAAGGCATTTTTACCAAGAGAAAGAGATTTTGATGAAAGCATCTGTTAGATGGCTTTGGTGTACTCAAACTGATCACAATTGAGCTCTATTTATAGTAGAGCAAGTTTGTTTTGGGATCCACAGTGAATGGCAACTGCAGCAGGTGTTTCCTCAATGTTGGCCAATTGAAATGAAAGTCTCCTCTAGCCATTGACTAGAGGTTAGGGCACAGAGCTATGGTCCCCTTGGTCTTGGATAAGTCTTGACTGATTTCAGATGAGAATGGCTCAGTCCATGCCACCTTGATGGTTCCATTGAATGCCTCATTCCAAATTTGAAGTCTTGTCCCTATTTTAGCCATTCTAGGTTCAACATGCTATTTCTTGTTCCATGGACTTTGGAGGCTTGGCTCAGTGATTGTCCCCTTTAGATTCAATCCTCTGAGGTGTCCAAGTGGATAGAAGCAATTGAATTTGGCTGATTTTGGAAAATCGACCAAAGTTGCAAATTCTGCCTTGCCTTGACAGATTTCAGCAAGGCAACTTGGCAATGTTGTATCTCATGGTGTAGGTTGAATTTGGCAATGTTCTTGGCCATTTTGGAAAGCTCTTACATGATACAACAATTGTTTGAACAAGTTTGGTTTTGATCTCTTTTTATTCCAAGTGAAAAATCCCCCTACATTTGGCAAAAAGTGAGGCAGAATCTGACTTAGTGAAAATTTCACAAAGTGTTGGAAAAAGAAACATTTTCACTTTTCAGCCACTTTGATCACTTCATAACTCAAAATCCTTAATGAATTGGAATGACTTGTAGTTGAATTTTTTGTAGGTGATAATGAGGGCTACAAATACATATTTGGATGAGAAAAAATGGCCTTGTGGTTTAGGAGTTATGGTCCTCCAAAGTTGGTACCCTTGCCACTTTATTTTTAACTTAGAAAAATTTCTAAGTTTTATGGTTACCCCTTTTACAAGCTATCTCACTTTTCTTGATTTTTCTTGATGAATGATGATTCAAATCATACATTAACATCATTTTAGGGTTAAAAATCCATTTTGGTGAAAAATCTCAAAAAGTCAAAGTTGACTTTTGTGCACAGTTGACTTTTTATCAGATGAATTCCAAACTGTGCAATTGTTCAGGAAATCATGTCCTCGACCTAAGTCAAACTTGATGGGCATGTTCCATGGGTGTCATAGGGTATATTCAATCATGTATTAGGGTTTGGGAGCTTGTCCTGGTCAAAAGTCAAAGTTACAGTTGACTTTTCTCTTAAAACCCTAATTGTGGTGCAGGTGAAATTGAGACTTGTTGCTCAAGCTTCTTGGATCAATCCATTGTTCCAAATGGATCAATATGGTATATTAGAGACCCTCAAATCATCTCTTGAGGTCTTGGCTCATGGTTTGTCCCAAAAGTCAACTTAGGGGTGAATTAGGTCAAGAAACCCTAATTCCTGATTTTTGATGAATGCATCCCCTGAGGCAAAATTGACTTGATGCATGGGTTCATGAGGTTCCATGAAGTATATTAGGTTATGTTTTGGATCATTGCCTTGTGCCCAGATGAAAATTTCCATCTGGAGGCCCTGGTCGACCAAAACCCTAATTTGGTGACACTGTCGATCTTGAGACTTGATCCACCTAGAAGGGAGCAGCCTTGTGCTTAATCCTTGAAGTGGGAGTCCTTTTTGATCCATTGAGGATGTTTGAGAGATTAGACAAGTTGAAGATCATGTCATTTCTTGATTGATCCTTTGTCTAAGCACTCAGAGAGGGCTTGAAACCCTAATTTTGATTGTAGTGGATGCTCACCCATCCTTGGGGAGGCTAATGAAGCATAAAGGTACATCCATATTGTGATGATGATTTTCACAATGATGGGAAATCTAAGTGGTCAAATTTAGGGTATTACACCTGGGACGTTTGAACTACATTTCTAGATTCATATACCTCATGACCGCGACATGCGCGCCGATCTTCAAACTACTCAAAAAGGACTAGGACTGCATTTGGACAGAGGACTGCCAAACCGCCTTCGACAGTATTAAGAAATACCTGTTGAACCTACGATTCTATCACCTCCAGTGGAAGGAAGACCACTGATCATCTACTTAACAGTCCTAGAGGACTCGATGGGTTGTGTACTTGCCCAACAAGACGAAACCAAAAGGAAAGAGTCAGCCATCTACTATTTGAGCAAGAAATTCACCGACTGTGAGACTCGGTACTCTATGCTTGAGAAAACTTGTTGTGCTCTAGCTTGGGCAGCCAAACGTCTTCGCCAGTACATGATGCGTCACACTACTTGGTTAATCTCCGAGATGGTTCCAATCAAGTACATTTTTGAAAAACCTGCTCTCACGGGAAGAATTTCCCGTTGGGAGATGTTGTTATCAGAATACGACATCGAATACCATGCTCAGAAAGCCGTTAAGGGGAGTATTTTAGCCGATCATTTGGCTCATCAACCGATTGACGATCAGGGATCAATTGGGTTTGACTTCCCAGACGAAGATGTCATGTATTTGAAAATGAAAGACTGCGATGAACCGCTACCCAATGAAGGGCCAGAACCAGGTTCCTAATGGGGACTAATATTTGACGAAGCTGTCGATCATTATGGAAACGGAATTGGGGCAATCATCATAACACCTCAGGGTACCCACATTCCTTTCACTGCCAGACTTACATTCAAGTGCACAAACAACGAGGCCGAATACGAAGCTTGTATCATGGGTCTCGAAGAAGTGATTGATTTGAGGAATAAGAACTTGAATATATATGGCGACTCAACCCTGGTTATCAATCAGATCAAAGGAGATTGGAACACATATCAATCAGGACTGATCCCTTACAAATATTATGCAAGAAGGTTGTTACATTTCTTCAGCAGAATCGAGTTTCATCACATCCCTCGTGATGAGAACCACTGGTAGCTTACGCATTCATCTTCTTTAGCTAAGCAATGATGCTTAGAAAAGGTAAACTTCCCCTCGATCCTAGTTTCCTACCAAGAACTGGTCTCAGTCTCTTTTATAAACTTCCCCTCGATCCTGGTTTCCTACCAAGGAACTGGTCTTAGTTTCTGAAATAAACTTCCCCTCGATCCTGGTTTCCTACCAAGGAACTGGTCTTAGTTTCTGATTTAAACTTCCCCTCAATCCTGGTTTCCTACCAAGGAACTGGTCTCAGTTTCTGAAGTAAACTTCCCCTCGATCCTGGTTTCCTACCAAGGAACTGGTCTTAGTTTCTGATTTAAACTTCCCCTCGATCCTGGTTTCCTACCAAGGAACTGGTCGTAGTTTCTTTTGTCAATAAACTTTATTGACAAGGGACGCTATTAGTAGCGGTTTTCCTCAAACTTCTCGCCAAATTTTCCTGGGGAGATGCCATTTGACGAAAAAAGGTTTGATGTCAGACTTGCTGGGGAACCCAATGTCTGAGTTGTAGAGTTGCACAAACTTCTCTGTTGGAGACGCCATTTGTCGATTCTACTGGGGAAAGCGAGTCTCTTGAGAGACTGTTTTCCTTTGGGATCTTTCATCATACTTTTCTCGGGATCTTCCCGGAGAAACGCCATATGATGGGGTCCAATTTTGAGGTGCCAATGACCTTCTCATCAATGGTTTTTCGGAGCAAAACTGGCGTGCTGCCGAATCTCTGATCACGAGGCTTTCTCTGTGGATTTTCCTTAATCCGGGAAAGCAAGGATATCATCTTCAATGGCGAAGAGTGATGTTTATTGAAAGTTCTCTGATCTTTCAGAGGTTCAAATTATCAAAGTGGCCAAGGACCAACTTCTTTCCAGAATTAATTGGAAGCGAGGTTGTTCAGACACAGTATTTCCTGACGAGGCAAGAATTGACAACTCGATTGAGAGGACTTCTACCACTAGGGGACAAGACCGACTAGAGTGATAGTGATGTAATATGAAATGTGAATGCAAATAAAAAAAATGCATGATGTATGTATGTATATGCTGACAAAACAGACGCGACATACAGACTAATGGATGAACACAATTGGATACTCGGCCATCGCGGGGCGAAGAAGTACCGTTGATTCAAAATAGTAATTCCACCTTGCTTAGGAGAGATAGTCCCGTTGGGAGCTATGTTGATCGGGCTTAGGAGATGAGAACTCGGTCGAGGCGTGTCAGACGAAACAAGGTCTCTGACACAGTTGATCCCTTCATTCAGGCATACTGGCTTAGAAGGAGTACTTTGATTCTGCACTTTGAAGTTCGCTTACTTCGGGAGAAACGATCGATGTTCTTCTGATGTTCAACAGTCAAAAGAAATGCCATCTCTAATTTAAAAGCAGAAAAAGTTTAACAAGTAAATTCATTGTTGTTTTATTTCAAGAATCGCTGATTAAGTTTAAACAACATCGTTCTGTAAAGCTAAAACAAGTAAAGAATTACAAACAAAAGCACGAGGGCTCAAATTTTATTGATAAGATGGAGATCAGCCAAACGCGTGATTCCAAAGAGTATATACAAAGTTAGAAAATGGTAATTTACGGGGAAAAGGGCTACGTTGAAACATAACGACCACTATCCTTCTACCAACTTTGAATTCGGGACATCCTGAGCTTCTATCGAAGATGACCTTTGACTGGAGATTTCCTCCGATAGATGATGCAACTGCTGCTGAGGGACTTGCCTCTGTTGAACATAGTTACTTGCCATTATCCCTGACTTTTGCCTGGATTGTACCTTGATGTTTCCAATCCACCGGGATGATTTTTTCATGTCTCTAACTTTTGCCTGGACCGCTCTTTCGGGTTTTCAATCCACCGAGACGTTTTTTTTTTAGTTTTAGGCGAAGTATTTCTTGACTACATCAACATTCGTGGGGTAGGCAAATTCCTCTCCGTCCATGGTCGCAAGTCTCAAGGCGCCGCCTGAGAAAGCTTTCGTGACCACATAGGGGCCATCATAATTTGGGGTCCATTTGCCCCGAGAATCAGTGAGAAATGATTGTATCTTCTTGAGCACAAGGTCTCCTTTCCTGAAGACACGAGGTCGGACCTTTTTGTCGAACGCCCTCTTCATTCTCTGTTGGTACAACTGACCATGGCATAGTGCCATGATTCGCTTCTCTTCGATCAGGTTCAGTTCGTCGTGTCGACTTTGACACCATTCAGCTTCGGTGAGCTTCGCTTCCATCAATACCCGGATTGATGGGATCTCTACTTCTATGGGGAGCACTGCCTCCATGCCATATACTAGAGAGAAAGGGGTAGCCCCTGTTGAAGTACGGACAAATGTGCAATAACCATGAAGAGCAAAGGGTAGCATTTCGTGCCAATCTTTATAGGTTACAACCATCTTTTGAATAATCTTTTTGATGTTCTTGTTAGCCGCTTCTACCGCTCCGTTCATCTTGGGTCGGTAGGGAGATGAGTTATGGTGTTCGATCTTGAACTCTGCACATAACTCTTTCATCATCTTATTGTTAAAGTTAGACCCATTATCAGTAATGATCTCACTTGGAACACCATAACGGCAGATGATATTGTTTTTGATAAATTGGACCACCACTTGTCGGGTTACATTGGCGAATGACGCTGCTTCGACCCACTTGGTGAAATAGTCAATGGCTACCAGGATGAACCGATGTCCGTTTGAAGCCTTGGGCTCAATCATACCAATCATGTCGATTCCCCATATGGAAAATGGCCACGGGGAAGAAAGAACCTTGAGATGTGATGGCGGTACATGAATTTTGTCGGAGTATATCTGACACCTGTGACACCTCCTCATGTACTTGTAGCAGTCGGATTCCATGGTCAACCAATAATACCCGGCCCTGAGAATTTTACTCGCCATTGTGTGTCCGTTGGCATGAGTGCCAAAGGACCCTTCATGAATTTCTTTCATGAGCACGTCTGCTTCTGGTCTGCCGACGCATCGGAGCAAGACCATGTCAAAATTTCTCTTATAGAGAGTGTCACCGCTCAGGAAGAAGTTTCCAGCCAATCTTCTGAGGGTCTTTCTATCTTTTCTGAGTGCCCCAGATGGGTACTCTTGTTTCTGAAGGAAGTATTTGATATCGTGATACCAAGGTCTGTCGTCTATGACTGCTTCGATCGTGAAGATGTAAGCGGGCCGTTCAAGGCGCGTGATGTCGGTCTTAGGTATGTCATTCCATCGACCTACACTAATCATGGAAGAGAGAGTGGCTAATGCATCAGCCATGTGATTCTCATCACGAGGGATGTGATGAAAGTCGACTCTATTGAAGAAGGGTAACAACCTTCTTGCATAGTCTTTGTAAGGAATCAATCCTGATTGGTATATGTTCCAATCTCCTTTTATCTAGTTAATAACCAGGGCTGAGTCGCCGTATACGTCCAAGTTTTTGATCCTTAAATCAATCGCTTCTTCGAGACCCATGATATATGCTTCGTATTCGGCCTCGTTGTTCGTACATTTGAATGTAAGTCTGGTAGCGAAAGGAATGTGGGAACCCTGAGGGGTAACAATGATTGCCCCAATTCCGTTTCCATAATGATTAACTGCTCCGTCAAAGATAAGTCCCCACTGGGAACCTGGTTCTGGCCCTTCACTGGGTAGCGGTTCATCGCAATCTTTCATCTTTAGATACATGACATCTTCGTCTGGGAAGTCAAACCCGATTGATTCTTGATCATCAATCGGTTGATGAGCCAAATGATCGGCTAAAATACTTCCTTTAACGGCTTTCTGAGCATGGTACTCTATGTCATATTCTGATAGTAACATCTACCAACGGGCAATCCTTCCCGTGAGAGCAGGTTTTTCGAAAACGTACTTGATTGGATCCATTTCGGAGACCAACCAAGTAGTATGACGAATCATGTACTGGCGAAGACGTTTGGCTGCCCAAGCCAAAGCGCAACAAGTTTTCTCAAGCATTGTGTACCGAGTTTCGCAGTCGGTGAATTTCTTGCTTAGATAGTAAATGGCAGACTCTTTCCGTTTAGTTTCGTCTTGTTGGCCAAGTACACATCCCATTGAGTCCTCTAGGACTGTGAGGTAAATGATCAGTGGTCTCCCTTCCACTGGAGGTGATAGAATCGGAGGATTCAACAGATATTCCTTGATACTGTCGAAGGCGTTTTGGCAATCTTCTGACCAAACGCAATCCTGGTTCTTTTTGAGTAATTTGAAAATCGGTGCACACGTCGCGGTTATAAGGAATATGAATCTGGAGATGTAATTCAAACGTCCCAAGAATCCTCTGACTTGTTTTTCAGTTTTCGGAGAAGGCATTTCTTGAATGGCCTTGACCTTGTCAGGATCAACCTCAATTCCTTTCTGGCTGACGATAAACCCTAGTAGTTTCCCTGAACGGACACCGAAGGTGCACTTGTTGGGATTCAAGCGGAGCTTGAATTTTCTTAGACGTTCGAACAATTTTGACAGATGTTCAATGTGCTCATCCTCTGTTCTTGATTTTGCAATCAAATCATCGACATATACCTCGATTTCTTTGTGTATCATGTCATGAAACAGAGTAGTCATGGCCCTTCGATAGGTTTCCCCGACATTCTTCAAACCGAACGGCATTACCTTGTAACAAAAGGTACCCCATGGGGTAATGAACGAAGTTTTCTCCATGTCTTTCGGCGCCATTTTGATCTGGTTATAGCCCGAGAATCCATCCATGAAGGAGAATACTTTGAACCTTGCTGTGCTGTCAACCAGCATGTCAATGTGTGGTAAAGGAAAGTCGTCCTTTGGACTTGCCTTGTTTAGATCTCTGTAATCAACACACATTTTGACCCTTCCGTCCTTTTTGGGAACGGGTACGATGTTGGCTAACCATTGAGGATATTCAGATGTAGCGAGGAAACCCGCGTCGATCTGTTTCTGTACCTCCTCCTTGATTTTGATGGCCATGTCCGGGTGAGTACGTCTCAACCTTTGCTTTACTGGCGGACATTCTGATCTCAACGGTAAGTGATGTTCCACGATGCTGGTATCCAACCCTGGCATATCCTGATAGGACCAAGCGAACACATCGGGGAATTCTTTGAGAAACTTTATCAAACCCTCTCTGGCAGTTGGACTGAGCAGTGCTCCGATCCTGATTTCTTTTCTCTCTTGCTCCGAACCCAAGTTTACCGTTTCCAACGGATCTTTGTGAGGTTCGATGGACCTTTCCTCTTGTCTGAGTAGTCGGGAGATCTCTCTTGGAATTTCGTTGTCATTTTCTTCTTCAGCCTCGAATAACGGGAACTCAAAGTTGGAAGAAAGCATCGGATCGTATGTTTCAACGGGGTATAAAACAAGCAATCTGCATGACGTGATGATTCATGTTTAGAAGGGATAGAGAAAATGTAAGTGTGTGCAGTGTTTTGATTTACTGCTTGTTTTTATTATTGAATGTTTTTTAGGATTACCATTTTCTGAAAAAGCAAAAAGAGAAAACAGCAATTAATGCGGAAATTACAGAACGACGTTATTTTATTAATGAACAAGTCAAATCTCAAAACTACAGCCCTATAAAACAAAACTCTGTCGCTTTAGGAAAAGCGAAGAGGGAAATTTACAGAAAACGAGCCCTATCAAAACATCTGTTTCACCTGGGCAGGGTGAAAGGTTAAAGATGGCAATTACTTTGACTGACGAACGACCTTCGGAACCTCGACAGCAACCCATTGGCGGCGAACTCCTCGGTGAATCACAAAGTCTGGCACCCTCCTTGATTTGTCTTCAGAAATGACGCTGATTTCTGGTGGAGCAAGATCATTGGAATCTGTCTCCCAGGCAGAATTGTCGTAGGAGGATTCCTCTGTTGTATTTTGCATAGCATTTGTGCTCTCAGCTGTATCTCCCCATCCAGTTGACTGGATATCTTCGAGCCTGATACGAGAGCTTTCGGGAGCAGTGTACTTGACCATAAAGTCGTATTTTCCACTAGGTTGTCCCAGAGTGTCCCAGACTTCTTTGGAACTGGAGAAGTCATCCCTCTCGATGACGTTGACCTCGGGAAAAGCATAGTTGATGAATTCTAGTCCTGCGAACGTTGCGAATTCATCTTCATGTTGAGTAGTTTCCGAATGACCTGAGTGTTGATCCCATGACATGGTGGGGACACAGGTATTCTGTTCAATGATGCTCAACTGAGTTTCATTACTCGGCTGACTTTCTTGCCCCAAGTTTCCTGGGTAAGGCTGCCACATTGGCAGGCCATCCATCGGGCCATAGTAATTGTAGTCAAAATTGTCTTTCATCAGAGTGTCTTCCTCTAATGAATTTGCCGGAGCACGACATCCTTCCGGATCACAATCTCCATATATCATTTCGACATCTGATCTTGGTATAAATCTCAGACTTTCTGTAGGAAAGCAAAAAGGCATAGGCACCTCTTCCTGAGACATATAACCGTCCTTGTTAAGGTAGGACTTCCATTCTTCATCTGTGTCAGAGGGATCTTCCTCATTGATAGCATGAACTGTTTGAGACACTGGATGAAGAAAACCTCCACTGTGGAAGAAGTTTTGAAGGGGATGGAGACTTTCATCGTTGGCAACTGTCTGGGTACAGGTTGCAGAAAAACCAAGACCCTTCTTTGTTTTATTGTCAATAGGAACGACAAGCCGTCCCCATCTTTTTGTATCGGTACTCTCGACCGCTTTGATAGCATCTTTGTATGAAGAAATTGAAGTTCCTTCTTTGAACTGATTGTCCTTGCTCACCGACAGTTCTTGGAACTGAGTTCCCATAACCTCCTCGGGTTCCACACAAGTAGATGATGATAGGTTACTCACAAGCAAGGCTTGTTCCCCACAAACCATGATAAGTTGATCGTTCTTGACGAACTTTAGCTTCTGGTGGAGGGTTGAAGTAACCACTCCAGCCTGATGTATCCAAGGTCTTCCTAATAAACAACTGTATATTGCCCGGATGTCCATGACCTGGAAAGTGATTTGGAAAGTGTGAGGACCAATAGTTATGGGAAGATCAACTTCGCCAATAACTGTTTTCTTGGATCCGTCAAATGCTTTGACGACGACCTCGCTGACTCTCATCGGAGGGCCCTTGAATGATAATTGCATCAAAGTGGACTTCGGCATAACATTCAGGGCTGACCCTGTGTCTACCAGTACGTTGGCTAAAGCATCGCCCTGGCAGTTAACTGTAATGTTGAGCGCCATGTTATGACGGCGACCCTCTTCAGGTAATTCTTCATCACTAAATCCCAAATTATTGCAGGAAGTGATGTTAGAGACAATACTATCGAACTGTCTGATTGTTACATCCTGTTCCACAAAGGCTTGCTCCAAGACTTTCTGTAGAGCCTCTCTGTGTGCTTCTGAACTGAGTAACAGTGATAATACCGAGATCTTTGAAGGAGTTTGTAACAGTTGATCGACAATGTTATATTCACTCCTTTGGATGAGCTTTAGCATCTCATCTTTGTCTTTTGAAAAGTCGGGATTACTAGATTGACCGACTGGTGGATTAGGAATTTCTGCCTGAAGTTCCTTTTCTTTGTTGGATTCTCCAACCCCTCGGTTGAAGATTCGACCGCTCCGTGTTACACGACTGATGTGTGCAATATTCACGACGGAGGGTAATGGAATTTCCTTTCCATTCTCGATCATTGTTGCACCGTATTTGTAAGGGATTGCCTTAGCTGATTCATACGGTAGTGGCCCCGGTAGATAGATGACTATGGGAACCTTCTGATTTTTCTGACCATCATAAGTAACCTTGATCTGTTCCCGGTTGGGAACTCTAGATTCATCAAATAGAGGGATGATGGAAAAAACATCCTTGGTCTGGTGACGACCAGAGATGGTGACAACATCCTCAACTTGATCGGCAAGGTAGTTCGGCGACCAAATGATGGGTCCTGAACCTGGATATGGACGAATTTCTCCGTGATCGACCTGACCCTGGAGAGCTGCTCTCACAAGGTAACACCCTTGGTTACTTTCCGAACAGACGCTACAACTGTCATAGTTGTGTGGTGGCACCTGGCCACGCCCACTTTGAATGCAATGTAACCTCACTAGGTTACCTTCCATTGATCGGACATCCTGACTTTGACGACGAGTAGGATTCCTGTGATTGATACTAATCTGGTGAGTATCTTCGTCCATATAGATTGGCATCCACCAGTGATTTAACAAGTGCTGAAGTGCCTCCTGGACAAGGGTACAACCTCGATCGTTTTCGCAACCCGCTTTACAGCTTTGGTAATCATGTGATATTAAGAATCTGAGTCGGACCTGCTCAGCATGTAACTCTACCAGGTTGGTATTCATTACGCGGATATCGAAGATCTAAACCATATTGATTTGATAGGAGTTCCTATCATGGTAGTCTCGGATCCATCCAAGATCCATCTGACGCTGGAGGGCCTCTTGTATGAAAGAGCATCCCTGTTTGTTTACCAAGCAAATCAGACAGGAACTGTAATCGTGCCGCGGCAGATTATGATACTGGCTTTGCCTTGAGTGCATCGCCACCAAGTTGACATTCATCGCACGGATGTCATGGTTTTGAATGACGTTGGAATTCATGTAAACCATGTTAACTCCACGAACTCGGTGCTCTTGGATCCATCCAAGATCCATTTGTTCCTGTAGAGCTGCTTGCACTACAGAACATCCCTGGTTGTCTTTAGAGCAGATATCACACTGGTGATAATTATGAGGTGGCACATGGCCATATCCACTCTGTCTACAATGCATCTTGACCAGATTGGTCCCTAATAAGAGTACATCGTGAATTTGATAGACATTGTTAGTCTCTTTCTCAATCAGATTGACTGCAGCTTTCTCATGTTGAGGCAGCGGGTTCGTGAGAACATTAGGATTCGTATCTTTGAAAGATAAGAGCCCTCTCCTAACAAGCTTTTGCACGTCGGATTTGAAATTGAGGCAAGTCTCAATGTTATGACCTGAACCTCCTTGATGATAAGGGCATGTCTGATCCACCTTAAACCAAAAAGGTGGATTTTCCGGAACTGAAAGGGGAGACTTAGTCTGGATGTGCCCCTTAGCAAGTAGTAACAGAAACAGTTCTGCGTACGTTACGGGTATAGGATCAAATCCTGGTGGCTGTGTTGTACGGTTGTTGTTATATGGAGGACGAGCCTGCTGAAGAGGCTGTTGTGTCCTTTGTTGGTCAGGTTGGCTCTGCACAACCTGGGGTTGATACATAGGAACAGGTGCGGGGCTGATAGCAGGAGTAACAGCTGCTATTGGCTGATAACGTCACCTTTGCTTTCCGAGAGAGATATTCCCAATATCTTGCTCTTTTTTCTTAGGGAGAGCACTACCATATTTTTTAGTACCGCTCGTCGATCCAGTGTCTTTTACCAAACGTCCTTCTCAGACGGCTTCCTCAAGACGTACGCCCATGCCGACCATCTCGGTGAAATCACTGGGCGCACTGGCAACCATTCGGCCGTAGTAAAATGAGCTTAAGGTCTTTAAGAAGATATTTGTCATCTCTTTTTCCTCAAGAGGTGGACAAATTTGAGCGGCAATTTCATGCCACCTTTGAGCATACTCCTTAAAGGTTTCCTTGTCCTTTTGTGACATTGATCTGAGTTGATCTCTGTCGGGTGCCATGTCCAAATTGTACTTGTATTGTTGGACGAAGGCAGTACCAAGATCTCTGAATGTACTGATCATAGTACGGTTTAAACCCATGTACCATTTGAGTGCAGCACCGGTTAAACTATCCTGAAAGTAGTGAATCAGCAGGTCCTGATTCTCCATCTGAGCTGACATCCGCCGAGCGTACATCACCAGATGGCTCTGAGGGAAAGAGTTACCCTTGTATTTTTCAAAGTCGGGCACTTGGAACTTGTGCGGGACTTTCACATTTGGGACCAAGCAGAGGTCTGCAGCGTCCTTTCCAAATAGATCCTGACCGCGAATGGCTTGCAGCTCTTTCTGCATTTCCAAGAACTGCTCCTGGAATTCATCCATTCTGTCAAACATAGTTTCCTTCTTACCAGAAGGTGTCTGTGGAATCTGTCCTTCCGGGACAGTGTGCACCACAGGGGGTGGTACCGTGACTACGGTAGTAAGTCTTGGCGCCTCCCGAAGTTTGTAACCTTCAGGAGTCTTGAGTATGCCCCTGGCATCTTCGCTTTCCCGAAGTTTGTAACCTTCAGGCCCAGCGGCTTCTGTTGCGATTCCCTGATCTTCAGTGATCGGCGGAACATATCCTTCCGGGATATAGTTAACAGGCATGCCCCACGGACGATCTTTCGGCATCTGATACCTAGGATCATACTTTTCTATGATGGGCGTTGAGGTGATCTCTGAGATCACAGTTCTTTGTAGCTGAGCTTCTGCCATGGCTTGCATGTCGTTACGAAGCTTTCTCATATCCTCTCTCAGAGCGTCGATCTCTTCTTTCAACTCTCTGTTTTCTTCCTCAAGATCATCCATCCTTTTCTGACGATTGGCCCGAGTATTATACGAATGAGATAGTTTGACTCTAGAACCGAGACACAAACATGAGATTCGTAGGTAAGAAGAATACGCGATGTGAGAATGATGAATGCAATGATTATATTAATTGTATTTTTTTGTTTAATCAAAATAAACTTCGACAATTAGATTACAAATATCAAACAGTGGGGAAACCCCTTTTTATTGAATTCCAAAGGATTACAGAAACGGAAATACAGTAAATTACAAAGTGCAGAAACAGAAACCTAAACTAATGGGTCCCGAGTCCTCTTCTTTGACCGGGGCGCTTGGGTCGTTGTCGGGTTGTCATTCCTTTGCCAGGTGAAAGGAGCGAGCAAATTCCTTTGGTCATCTTGATTCTCCACAGCATGCTGCTCCAAAATTTCAATCAGAGCATCTTTCTCTTTTAGTAGTTGTTGTATTTGGATACACTCTACGTCGAGGGTGCGGTACTTGTTCTTCCAAGATCTTCTTTCCTTTTGAACTTTGTTGAGAGTAACCTGAAGCTTTTTAGTTTCCGTCATGAAGTACATGACAGATTCCCTCGGTGGAAGAATTTCGTAACGATGATAAGACATCTTTAGCTTGAGAGCTCTAGTTTGTACCCAATGGAGATAAGGCTCCACTGAGACACAGTCCGGTTTTCCCAAAGACTCTCGTCCTATCTTATGAACCTGTTTCCAAGCTTGCACAATTTCCATCTTTAGTGCTCTGTCGTTTTCTCCTTCTTTGAAGAAAAGACCTTCCAGATGAACACCCAGTGGGATGTGTCCCATCGGGTATCCAAATTGACGAAGGACTAATATCGGATGATAGTTGATTCCTCCTTTAGTTCCTATGAGGGGTACGCTGGGAAGTTTCCACAATGACCAATGATTTTAATTCCCTCATAAATCCTATTACACCAATCTATATCGGAATTGGTGAGAGACATGATCTTCTGCGACCAACATAAGACACTCTTGCAATCCCAAAAAGCAGCAGACTTGGGCAAGTGTGAGATAAACCACTTATAAAGCAGAGGTACATAACATGTGATCTCCCCTCTACTATACAAATTTCCTAAGTGTACAGAATGATACGCATCTGCGAGCAAAGTCGGCACAGGGTTTCCAATGAGAAAAACCTTAATGGCATTGATATCGACGAAGTTATTGATGTTGGGAAACAAAAATAACCTGTAGGTGAGCAAGACAAAGATGCTTTCAAAAGCAGTTGTGTTCCCTATACTAGCGAAGTATAGAGCTTTCTTTGTCAGGAACTGGGCTGGAAAACCTTGGATGCCACCCTTAGTGGTCATGTGAGTCCTGACCTCAGACTCGTCCAAATGAATTGCTATTGCAATAGTCTGATTCTTTGGAATTTCTTCCAGTCCAGAAAATGGAGCTCGATCAGTGATATGTAAATCAGTCAGATGAGAATACTCCTCCAGTGTTGGTGATAGCTGGTAATCCGGGAATGTGAAACAGTGATAAATCGGATCGTAGAATTGAATGAGCCGTCCATGATCCCCTTAATCACATGGACTCTTAACAGTGGTAGCAAACCACCGTGCTTGGCTCTGAAAGCCTATGGGTTAACGATCATCCTCGCTAACTTTCTCAAATCCCCTAGTTTTGGAACCTTGAAGGTATACTGGTGAGTTCTCCTTCTACCGAAATCCATTAGCGTAATCTTTTTCTCTGATATTTGCAATCACAGTCTTAGTTTAATTTGAAAAACAGAGAGACTAGAAGAGAAAGTTTTTTGAATGTATTAATGTTTTATTAAATGAATGCATGAATGCAGCACACAAAAACATAGAAAAAACATGGGGTCAGAGGGTCGTTGTCATGAAGTCAAGGCTCTACCCATCCCCAAAGGTTTATACTAGGGTGATTTTTGTACCTATACTCATTATCATTAGCTCCTCCCAGGAAAGCAAAACAACAAGAGGATCGCCAGCGAGTTGTAGAGCAATCTTAGAGTAAGTGCCATTCACCGAGAATAGATCACCAGCCTCAAATGAGGGTAGTATCACGTAACAAGTATTTCCGATAGTTTCCGCACTACGAAAGGGTTGGCTTTTCTAGGTGTATACTCAATCTTTCCACATACGGCATCACCCGCATTCCCATTAGCAGAAAAATAAACATGTATAGCAATTAGCAAAAGCAGTATATATATTTGTCCTAATCATCCTAGACTTATAAAGCTATGATTCCTAAGTTCCTGACAGAAATGGCTCCCCGGCTGAGTTACCACTCTGTAGTTTCTACACAAGGAAAACAGAAAGAAAGAAATAAGGGCCCCACGGTGGGCGCCACTTTTCTGTAGCGAGCGATTTTGAACGCAGTTCTTAAGCGCTGGTCGCTCTCTGCGGTTTGAGCTTTGACTACAGGTCGATTCATTTTTTATCCTATTGTGAGCTGAATAAGGAAGGGAAATAGATGTCTCCAATTAACCCTGCTTGCAAACTGAGTTTAAACAGCAGCCTGTTAGGTTACGGATGCTATCAATGTGGGGGGCCTTTGTACTGGTTATTTGTATTTTCGCCAATACTGTTTTCTTTCTTTTTTACCTGGGCAGAAGGTTTCTGGCGGGGAACAAGGATTAGGATGTTAGGACTGATGCTTTTGAAATACTGCTTTTGATTGACTGAGATATGGGATTTGGGTTTTTTGTTGATTGCGCTCGCTAAGATCTTTTTTTTCGATCTTATGCCTACGTATTCCCGTTTACCGAAACAGGGAAATCAGAGCGTTCGTAGTTCCTCCTATTCTATGGGAGGAAATTGGTTTTTGGTGTCTTGTTCAAAGCCCAAGACGTGAAGCAAAAGGTGATTTGTATCTTGTTCAAAGCCCAAGATGTGAAGCTAAAAGGTCTATTTGTGTCTTGTTCAAAGCCCAAGACGTGAAGCTGAAAGACCTCGGCTTTAGAGAGAATTTGTCATCTCTAAAGAGGGGAGAAGGAGAATTACTTTAACTGGGATACGCGGATCCGAGCAATGCCATAATTTCCGAAGAAAGGGTTTTAACCTGAAGGAGAAGACTTTAACTCAGTGTAGAGCAATGCCATCTTTCCTTAGGAATTTCTCATGCTAAAAGAGGGACAGTGGCATGGATGTAGATGATCCAGAGGCTTGTCGCTTACAGCGATTAGATGAAGGGAAAGGAGTTGTTGATGTTTGTATACTGTGAACAAGGCACAGCTTTGATGCTAAAAGGTTAATTGGATCAACCAGTGGTTTTTCTTATACAAAGCCTAAGAGGAGGCTAATTTCCGCTAGGAAAATCATTATACAAAGCCTAAGAGGAGGCTATTTTGTGTCCCGTACAAAGCCCGAGAGAGAGGCTAAAAGTTTTTGACCCGAAGATGGAGTCTTTTGTACTCAACAAGAGAGTTTTTTTTGTATCTCGTATGAAGCCCGAGATGGAGGCGATTGTTTGTTTGGCTCAATAAGAACCTTTTTATATCTCGTACAAAGCCCGAGATGGAGGCGAAAGGGGGATTGACTCAACGAGAGAGTCTCTTATGTGTCTCGTACAAAGCCCGAGAGAGAGGCTAAACGTTGTTTGACTCCACTGGGGAGAATTTTGGTATCTCGTACGAAGCCCGAGATAGAGGCTATTGTAACTGTTTCAGTTGAGTGACAGATCCAATATACTGATTTTAAAAGAGAAAATCAGTTCTTATATGAGCAACACTGTACTCAGGGATTTGATTTGAGGATCAGGGATATTTCCTTCTCTTTGAGGAAACGGGAAGTCCAAAGGGTATTGAGACTGTCCGAGTCTGCGGGTTTCCTTCCTATTTAATGAAGGGTGCTTGAGAATGTCTTTGAGACTCAAGGAAGTTAGACTGTCCAAGTCTAGAGTTTTATCTTTTGTACTATGCTTTGAGAAATAGTAGTAGACTCTATCAAAGGACTGTTCTATGAGGATGACTATGTTCTGTTCCTATACCTCTAGGAGGTCGTCGGGACAATTTGTACGAAGCCCAAGAGGAGGCTGGAAACTTTTAAGAAGCCAACGGGTCCTTGTACGAAGCCCAAGAGGAGGCTATCATTCCCGGGGGAAGAGATCATTATACGAAGCCTAAGAGGAGCCTGTGAATACTTCTAAGAAGCCGTAGTGTCCTTGAATAATTCCCAAGAGGAGCCTGTGAATACTCCTAAGTGTTTGATCAGCTCATATGTGATGTATGTGATGTATGTGAGGTGTGTGAGTGATTGGTTTGATTGGAATTGCTCTCAAACTCAAAACCCGATAGCTACCTTGCTAAGAAAGGCATTTTTGCCAAGAGAAAGAGATTTTGATGAAAGCATCTGTTAGATGGCTTTGGTGTACTCAAACTGATCACAATTGAGCTTTATTTATAGTAGAGCAAGTTTGTTTTGGGATCCACAGTGAATAGCAACTGCAGCAGGTGTTTCCTCAATGTTGGCCAATGGAAATGAAAGTCTCCTCTAGCCATTGACTAGAGGTTAGGGCACAGAGCTATGGTCCCCTTGGTCTTGGATAAGTCTTGACTGATTTCAGATGAGAATTGCTCAGTCCATGCCACCTTGATGGTTCCATTGAATGCCTCATTCCAAATTTGAAGTCTTGTCCCTATATTGGCCATTCTAGGTTCAACATGCTATTTCTTGTTCCATGGACTTTTGAGGCTTGGCTCAGTGATTGTCCCCTTTAGATTCAATCCTCTGAGGTGTCCAAGTGGATAGGAGCAATTGAATTTGGCTGATTTTGGCAAATCGACCAAAGTTGCAAATTCTGCCTTGCCTTGACAGATTTCAGCAAGGCAACTTGGCAATGTTGTATCTCATGGTGTAGGTTGAATTTGGCAATGTTCTTGGCCATTTTGGAAAGCTATTACATGATACAACAATTGTTTGAACAAGTTTGGTTTTGATCTCTTTTTATTCCAAGTGAAAAATCCCCCTACATTTGGCAAAAAGTGAGGCAGAATCTGACTTAGTGAAAATTTCACTAAGTGTTGGAAAAAGTGACATTTTCACTTTTCAGCCACTTTGATCACTCCATAACTCAAAATCCTTAATGAATTGGAATGACTTGTAGTTGAAGTTTTTGTAGGTGATAATGAGGGCTACAAATCCATATTTGGATGAGAAAAAATGGCCTTGTGGTTTAGGAGTTATGGTCCTCCAAAGTTGGTACCCTTGCCACTTTATTTTTAACTTAGAAAAATTTCTAAGTTTTATGGTTACCCCTTTTACAAGCTATCTCACTTTTCTTGATTTTTCTTGATGAATGATGATTCAAATCATACATTAACATCATTTTAGGGTTAAAAATCCATTTTGGTGAAAAATCTCAAAAAGTCAAAGTTGACTTTTGTGCACAATTGACTTTTTATCAGATGAATTCCAAACTGTGCAATTCTTCAGAAATCATGTCCTCGACCTAAGTCAAACTTGATGGGCATGTTCCATGGGTGTCATAGGGTATATCCAATCATGTATTAGGGTTTGGGAGCTTGTCCTGGTCAAAAGTCAAAGTTACAGTTGACTTTTCTCTTAAAACCCTAATTGTGGTGCAGGTGAAATTGAGACTTGTTGCTCAAGCTTCATGGATCAATCCATTGTTCCAAATGGATCAATATGGTATATTAAAGACCCTCAAATCATCTCTTGAGGTCTTGGCTCATGGTTTGTCCCAAAAGTCAACTTAGGGGTGAATTAGGTCAAGAAACCCTAATTCCTGATTTTTGATGAATGCATCCCCTGAGGCAAAATTGACTTGATGCATGGGTTCATGAGGTTCCATGAAGTATATTAGGTTATGTTTTGGATCATTGCCTTGTGCCCAGATGAAAATTTCCATCTGGAGGCCCTGGTCGACCAAAACCCTAATTTGGTGACACTGTCGATCTTGAGACTTGATCCACCTAGAAGGGAGCAGCCTTGTGCTTAATCCTTGAAGTGGGAGTCCTTTTTGATCCATTGAGGATGTTTGAGAGATTAGACAAGTTGAAGATCATGTCATTTCTTGATTGATCCTTTGTCTAAGCACTCAGAGAGGGCTTGAAACCCTAATTTTGATTGTAGTGGATGCTCACCCATCCTTGGGGAGGCTAATGAAGCATAAAGGTACATCCATATTGTGATGATGATTTTCACAATGATGGGAAATCTAAGTGGTCAAAATTTGGGGTATTACACCTGGGACGTTTGAACTACATTTCTAGATTCATATACCTCATGACCGCGACATGCGCGCCGATCTTCAAACTACTCAAAAAGGACCAGGACTGCGTTTGGACAGAGGACTGCCAAACCGCCTTCGACAGTATTAAGAAATACCTGTTTAACCTACGATTCTATCACCTCCAGTGGAAGGAAGACCACTGATCATCTACTTAACAGTCCTAGAGGACTCGATGGGTTGTGTACTTGCCCAACAAGACGAAACCAAAAGGAAAGAGTCAACCATCTACTATTTGAGTAAGAAATTCACCGACTGTGAGACTCGGTACTCTATGCTTGAGAAAACTTATTGTGCTCTGGCTTGGGAAGCCAAACGTCTTCGCCAGTACATGATGCGTCACACTACTTGGTTAATCTCCGAGATGGTTCCAATCAAGTACATTTTTGAAAAACCTGCTCTCACGGGAAGAATTTCCCGTTGGGAGATGTTGTTATCAGAATACGACATCGAATACCATGCTCAGAAAGCCGTTAAAGGGAGTATTTTAGCCGATCATTTGGCTCATCAACCGATTGACGATCAGGGATCAATTGGGTTTGACTTCCCAAACGAAGATGTCATGTATTTGAAAATGAAAGACTGCGATGAACCGCTACCTAGTGAAGGGCCAGAACCAGGTTCCCAATGGGGACTAATCTTTGACGAAGCTGTCAATCATTATGGAAACAGAATTGGGGCAATCATCATAACACCTCAGGGTACCCACATTCCTTTCACTGCCAGACTTACATTCAAGTGCACAAACAACGAGGCCGAATACGAAGCTTGTATCATGGGTCTCGAAGAAGTGATTGATTTGAGGAATAAGAACTTGAATATATATGGCGACTCAACCCTGGTTATCAATCAGATCAAAGGAGATTGGAACACATATCAATCAGGACTGATCCCTTACAAAGATTATGCAAGAAGGTTGTTACATTTCTTCAGCAGAATCGAGTTTCATCACATCCCTCGTGATGAGAACCACATGGCTGATGCATTAGCCACCCTCTCTTCCATGATTAGTGTAGGTCAATGGACCGACTTACCTAAGATCGACATAATGCGCCTTGAACGGCCTGCTTATATCTTCACGATTGAAGCAGTCATAGATGACAAACCTTGGTATCACGATATCAAATGCTTCCTTCAGAAACAAGAGTACCCACCCTGGGCACTAAGGAATGACAGAAAAACCCTCAGAAGACTGGCAGGCAGTTTCTTCCTTAGCGGTGACACACTCTATAAGAGGAACTTTGACATGGTCCTGCTCCGATGTGTGGACAGACCACAAGCAAACATGCTGATAAAAGAAATTCACGAAGGATCCTTTGGTACTCATGCTAATGGACATACAATGGCAAGAAAAATTCTAAGAGCAGGGTATTATTGGTTGATAATGGAATCTGATTGCTACTAGTACATGAGGCAGTGTCACAAGTGTCATATATACTCTGACAAAATCCATGTACCGCCATCGCATCTCAAAGTTATATCTTCCCCGTGGCCTTTTTCAATATGGGGAATCGACATGATTGGCATGATTTAACCTAAAGCTTCGAACGGACATTGGTTCATCCTGGTAGCCATTGATTACTTCACCAAGTAGGTTGAAGCAGCGTCGTACGCTAATGTAACCCAACAAGTGATAGCCCGATTTATCAAAAACAATATCATTTGTCGTTATGGTGTTCCAAGCCAGATCATTACTGATAATGGATCTAACTTGAACAATAAGATGATGAAAGAGTTGTGTGCTGAGTTCAAGATCGAACACCATAACTCATCTCCTTACCGACCCAAGATGAACGGAGCGGTAGAAGCGGCTAACAAGAACATCAAGAAGATTATTCAAAAGATGGTCGTAACCTACAAAAACTGGCACGAAATGCTACCCTTTGCTCTTCACGGCTATCGCACATCTGTCCGCACTTCAACAGGGGCTACCCCTTTCTCTCTAGTATATGGCATGGAGGCAGTGCTCCCCATAGAAGTAGAGATCCCATCAATCAGGGTATTGATGGAAGCTAAGCTTACAGAAGCTGAGTGGTGTCAAAATTGGCACGACGAACTCAACCTGATCGAAGAGAAACGAATCAAGGCACTATGCCACGGTCAGTTGTATCAGTAAAGAATGAAGAAGGCGTTAGACAAAAAGGTTCGACCTCGTGTCTTCAGAAAAGGAGACCTTAGGCTCAAGAAGATACAATTATTTCTCACTGATTCTCGGGGCAAATGGACTCCGAATTACGACGGCCCCTATGTGGTTAAGAAAGCTTTCTCAGGCGGTGCCTTGAGACTTGCAACCATGGACGAAGAGGAATTGTCCTACCCCACAAATGTTGATGTAGTCAAGAAATACTTCGCCTAAACTAAAAAAAACGTCTCGGTGGATTGAAAACCCGAAAGGGCGGTCCAGGCAAAAATTTGAGACATAATAAAAAAAAATCATCCCGGTGGATTGGAAATCTCAAAGTACAATCTAGGCAAAAGTTAGGGATAATGGCAAGCAACTATGTCTGATCAGTTCAACTCCTTAGCAGTGATGCCATCCATCAGAATAAAAACTCCAGTCACGGTCATCTTCGACAGAAGCTCAGGATGCCCCGAATTCAAAGTTGGTAGAAGGATAGTGGTCGTTATGTTTCAATGTAGCCCTTTTCCCTTAAATTACCATTTTCAAACTTTGTAAATACTCTATGGAATCACGCGCTTGGCTGATTTCCATCCTATCAATAAAATTTGAGCCCTTGTGCTTTTGTTTGCAATTCTTATTTGTTTTAGCTTTACAGAACAACATTTTAACATGATCAACGATTCTTGAAATAAAACAAAAATGAATTTACTTGTAAAACTTTTTCTGCTTTTAAAATAAAGATGGCAATTATTTGGACTGTTGAACATCGAAAGAACATTGATCGCTTCGCCAGAAGTAATCTAACTTCAAAGTGCAGAATCAAAGTACTCCTTCTAAACCAGTGCGCCTGAATGAAGGATCAGTTATGTCAGATGCGAATACTCCATCCGACATCTTCGGCAGAGTTCTTATCTCCTAAGCCCGACCAACGTAGCTCCCCGCAGGGGCTATTTCTCCTAAGCAAGGCAGAATTGCTATCTTGAACCAGCGATATTTTTTATCTCCCCACTGTGGCCGAGTATCCGTCGTGTTCATCTGTCAGTTTGTATGTTGCGTCAGTTTTGTCTGCATAAACATACATACATCATGCATTATTGATTTACATTCGCATTCATATTGCATCATTATCGCTCTGGTCGGTCTTATCCCCTAGTGATAACAGTCCTCTCAATCGAGTTGCCAGTTCTTTCCTCGTCAGGAAATGTTGCATCTAAACAATCTCTCTCCTCCAGTTTATGTCTGGATTAGAGTTGGCCCTTGACCACTTTGATAACTTGAACCTCTGAAAGACCAGAGAAAACGTTTGACAAATGCCACTCTTCACCATTGAAGATGATATCGTCGATTTCCCGGATTAAGGAAAATCCCCAGAGAAAGCCTCACAACTAAAGACTTTCAGCAACACATTGATTTTGCTCTCCGAAGAGTCGATGTTAGTAAATTCATCAGCACCTCAAAATTGGATCACATCATATGGCATTTCTCCGAGAAGATTTCCGAGAAAAGTATGATGTAGTATCCTCAAGCAAAAGCAGTCTCTCAAGAGACTCGTTTTCCCCATTAGAGTCAACAAATGGCATCTCTAACAGAGAAGTTTGTACACCTCTACAACTCAGACGACTGGGTTCCCCAGCAACTCTGACATCATAACTTTTTCTATCAAATGGCATCTCCCCAGGAAAATTCGGCGAGAAGTTTGAGGAAAACCGCTACAAATAGCGTCCCTTATCAAGAAAGCTTATTGACAAAAGAAACTGAGACCAATTCCTTAGTAGGAAACCAGGATCGAGGGGAAGTTTATTTCAGAAACTGAGACCAGTTCCTTGGTAGGAAACTAGGATCGAGGGGAAGTTTATATCGAAAACTGATACTAGTTCCTTGGTAGGAAACCAGGATCGAGGGGAAGTTTTACTTTTCTAAGCATCATTACTTAGCAAAAGAAGAAGGATGTGTGAACGGCCATTCTTAACCACCATCAAAATTTCGTGTATTCTGATATTTAATCCTCTTGCACCCCGAATGCCCGAATACCTTCGCCATTCACACCTTCGGGTCCAAGAAGATTAAATAGGGGCATCTGTAATACCCCAAATTTTGACCACTTAAATTTCCCATCATTGTGAAAATCATCATCACAATATGGATGAACCATCATGCTTCATCAGTCTCCCCAAAGATGGGTGAGCATCCAATACAATCAAAATTAGGGTTTCAAGCCCTCTCTGAGCTTTAGACAAAGGATCAATCAAGAAATGACATGATCTTCAACTTGTCTAAACCTCTCAAACATCTAAAAAGGATCAAGAGGACTCCCACTTCAAGGATCAAGCACAAGGTTGCAACATTCCAAGTGGATTAAGCCTCAAGATCGCCAGTGTCACCAAATTAGGGTTATGGTCGACCAAGGCCTCCAGATGGAAATTTTCCTCTGGGCATGAGCCAATGCTTCAAATCATATCCTAAAATACTCCATGGAACATTATGAACCAAATCATCAAGTCAATTTAACCTCAGGGGATGCATTCATAAAAAAATCAGGAATTAGGGTTTCTTGACCTAATTCACCCCCCCAAGTTGACTTTTGGGACAAATCATGAGCCAAGACCTCAACATAGGATTTGAGGGTCTCCAATAAACTACATTGATCCATTTGCAACAATGGATTGGTCCAAGAAGCTTGAGCAACAAGTTTCAATTTCCTCTGAACCACAATTAGGGTTTCGCGAGAAAAGTCAACTGTGCCTTTGACTTTTGACCAGGACATGCTCCCAAACCCTAGGACATGATTCAATACACCCTATAACACCTATGAAATCAATCCATCAAGTTTGATTTAGGTCAAGGACTTGATTTCATAGAGGATCGCACAGTTTGGAATTCATCTGATAAAAAGTCAACTGTGCACAAAAGTCAAACTTTGACTTTTTGAGATTTTTCACAATTATGGTTTTTTAACCCTAAAATGATGTTAATGTGTGGTTTGAATCAACATTCATCAAGGAAAGTCAAGAAAAGTGGGATAACTTGTAAAAGGGGTAACCATAAAAACTTAGAAATTTTTCTAAGTTATGGAACAAAGTGGCTAGGGTACCAACTTTGGAGGATCATAACTCCTAAACCACAAGGCCATTTTTCCCCATCCAAAGCTGGATTTGTAGCCCTCATTTCCCTCTACAAAAGCTTCAACTACACCTCATTCCAATTTGTGAGGGAAGATTCTCTCTATGTACTTGATTTTAATGATGTCAAAACTATCATGATTAGAATATAGAGATTCAAGGGATAAACGTCATATGAAATGATCATTAAGTGGTCTAAGAGTGTTTGATCAGGATTAGTAAATGGTCTAGGTTCATTAGATATGTTTTAACAATTTTAGGAAAGTCAAAAATGGATTTTTGCATGTTCCATGGGTGTGAGTCAACTCACAACCCTGCATTGGTCAACCTAAACATGTGTCATATGTTAGTATAATTAGCGAGAGTGCTCGCGTCGACCTACCGGTCGACTCACTCATTCTGTATTTGTGTTTGCCCAAAACTGGGAGCTATCAGTTGACTCATAGCTTGATTCGGTCGACGTATAACCTACAGTTTTGCGCAGTGAACGCGCAGCATTGCTCAGGTCGACTATATTATCTGTATAGGTCGACCGCTCGCTGAATGTGATGCAAAAATCGAACACATTGCTTTTAGTTGCTTATCATTTCTCCTCATTGGTTTGGATTAAACATCAAGCAAGCAATATTTTGTTGAGTGCGTGTTTAAGTGTAGTAATCAAACTGAATTTTTCTCTTCCATAATCAATCTCGATATATTCGTGCATATCCGATCCTTTTGGTAGAAGGTTCGTTGTAGACGTTCTATCCAGTGGTAGCTTCCGTTAAACAATTTTTAAAAACTAAATTTTCAAAACCATTTGCGTGTAAAACTCAAGGGATCTATTCAACCCCCCTTCTAGATCCATAGCCATCGTCTAACAAGTGGTATCACGAGCTCCGGTTAATTCTAGTGCTTCGGTAAAACTTCTTGGATCATGGCGAACGAACCTAACGGGGCTTATAATAGAGCTCCAGTTTTTACAGGCGAAAATTACAGCTACTGGAAGGATTGTATGTGCGTTCATATAAATTCCATAGATCGGAAGGTTTGGAACGTTATTTAAAATGGTCCCATGGAAATTACTATGACAAATGCAGAAGGCATTGTCGTTCCTAAACCCGAAGATCAATGGACTGAGGAGGACGAGAAAAAGTGCAGCTATGATTGGAAGGCTAGTAATTTGATCATCTCCTCCTTGGGAGTTGATGAGTATTATCGAGTCTCCCATTGTAAAATGACCAAAGCCATGTGGGATGCTTTACAAGTAGCCCACGAAGGCACTAATGATGTTAAGATTGCTCGTATTAATACACTAACGCAAGAGTTTGATTTGTTTTACATGAAGCAAGGGGAAACCATTGCGGATATGTAAAAACGATTTACTCACATTATCAACAAATTGCATGTTCTTGGTAAACCAATTCCAAATGAGGTTGCTACTAACAAGATTTTGAGGTGTTTAAACAGGGAATGGCAATCGAAGGTCACCGCTATCAAGGAGGCCAACAATCTTGCTACACTAGATCTCACAACACTTTTTGGTAAACTCGATGAGCATGAGCAAGTGCTCATTAGCTTGGATAAACATGAAAAGAGTGTAAAGAAGGAGAAAACAAAAGATATGGAAAAGAAGTCGATTGCTCTTAAGGCATATTGTTTAAAGTCCACATCAAAAGAGCAAAGTGATGATGAAACCAACGATGACAAAGATGATGACTCCAATGATGACATGAGTCTATTTGTGAAGAGATACAATAGATATGTTCAGAAGAATGATATTCAACACTTGGATAAAAATCTAGTCAAATTTAGAAGGCAAGCTAAAAAGGAAGGCAACAAGAATGGCAAGGTTAAAGGGACGTGTTACAACTGTGGAAAATCCGGGCACTACAAGCCGGATTGTCCATCACTCAAGAAAGACATGGATAAGGATAAGGATAAGAATCGTCAACACAATAAGTCAAACAAGTCTAGACGAGCATACATCGCGTGGGAAAGCGATAGCGAGTCGGAAAAAGATGACAACTCAAGCGACGAAAGTGAATCCGTTAATCTATGTCTTACGGCACATCCCAACAAGAAGAAAGAGGTAAAACACTCTAAATATGATCATTCTAATACTATGTCTCATTTAGAATTACAAAAGGCTTTTGATATGTTGCACCACGAGGCTAAGGAAGGTTTTCAACGCTTAGCCTCAAACAAAAAGATTTTTAAATACTTGGAGAAAAAGGTTGCCGATTCTGAAAAGGAATTAGAAGCTCTTAAAAACTCCATGGTGGATGCATCAAAAGCTAAGATTGATGAAAATAAGTCTCTATAGTTCAAGTTTAGGGGTTGTGATACTTGTCATATTTGGCAAAAAGAGATGAGAACCCTTAAGGCCAAATTAGACAAGGCTCTTATGCCTAAAATTACGTTTGCTATTGATCGATCACATTATCGAGAGAGTATGAATAATCCGTATCAAAAGTATACGTATGTGATTCGAGATAGTGATAGCAAAGGTAAGTTCCAAATGAACCATAATTGCCTATATTGTTGTAAGCCTGGTCATACTATTGCTAAATGTCATTTTAGAAGATTTCTTGTTCCAAAAGGCATTTATCAATGGTTTCCCAAGTGCGATCTTGGTTTCACTCACCACCAAGGACCCAATGAGAATTGGGTACCTATTTCCCTTGAGTGACTATATAGGTACAAAGTCTTGAGACCACCGAAAGAATATGGGTTCTGGATAGTGGTTGCTCAAGACATATGACAGGAGACATATCTCTTTTCATCGACTTTGTGGCAAAGAAAAAGGGGTTTGTTACCTACGGAGACAACAATAAGGGACAAACACTTGGCAAAGATAGTGTAGGTAACCCCTCATCTACTACTATCTCTAATGTGCTTAAAGGCTTGAGGGTTTACAATAAGTTACGTATAGTTGAAGAGTCAGTCCATGTTACCTTTGACGAGTCTTATCCGAGAAATGTCAGAGAAGGTAGTTCTTTTCATGGTGCAGGTGTACCTACTGAAGACATACTCAAGGACACTGATAAGGGAATTGATCAACCTGAACTAGTGCGTATTGAGGAGGAAAAGGATCACCAACCAGTGAAAAGTGAGGATGATCATCATGCTGATAAAGATGAACTTCCTCCAGCTTGGAAGTCTTCAAAAGACCATCCAATTGACAACATTCTCGGTGATATCTCTAAGGGAGTAACTACTCGCTCTAAACTTAGTAATTTTTGCTATTACTCTACTTTTGTGTCACAAGTTGAACCTAAAAACTCTAAGGAGGCGTTACTCGATGAGCATTGGTTTCTATCAATGCAAGATGAACTAAACCAATTCAGGAGAAATGAGGTTTGGGACCTTGTCCCCCCTCCGCGAGATCATCGAGTAATCGGCACCCGATGGGTGTTTAGGAATAAACTTGATGAAAATGGAGTAATAACGTGTAACAAAGTGCGGCTTGTAGCGTAAGGCTATAACCAAGAGGAAGGAATCGACTATGAGGAAACTTATGTGCCAGTTGCCCGACTCGAGGCTATACGCCTTCTAATTGCCTATGCTTGCACAAAGAACTTCAAACTATTCCAAATGGATGTTAAAAGTGCGTTCCTTAACGGATACATAAATGAAGAGGTCTATGTAGCCCAACCTCCGGGTTTTGAATCCCACGAATATCCTGATCATGTCTATAAACTTAAACGAGCTTTGTACGGACTTAAACAAGCCCCTAGGGCTTGGTATGAATGTCTAAGCAAATTTCTACTTGATCAAGGGTATTCAAGAGGGAAGGTTGACACAACTCTCTTCATTAAACGTCAAGGAAAACACTTAATTTTGGTACAAATCTATGTTGACAATATTATTTTTTGGTCTACTAACATAACCTTGGTCAAGGAGTTTTCTAGTTTGATGCAAGGGGAGTTTGAAATGAGCATGATGGGGGAGCTCAACTATTTCCTCGGATTGCAAATCAAACAACTCGAAGAGGGCACATTCGTGAGTTAAACGAAATATTGTCTTGAGCTTCTAAAACGTTTCAACATGCTAAACTGCAAAGCAATAGATACTCCAATGCCGACCAGTGCAAACCTTGATCATGACGAGAATGGTAAAGACGTAGAGGTAAAAAGGTATAGAGGTATGATAGGATCCCTTCTTTATCTTACCGCATCACGTCCCGATATAATGTTTAGTGTATGCATGTGTGCGAGGTATCAGGCACATCCCAAGGAATCCCACCTAAAGGCAGTTAAGCGCATACTTCGATACCTCTCTGGTACTCCAAAGTATGGGTTATGGTATTCCAAAGGTAGTGTTTGTTCCTTGGTTGGCTACTCCAATTCCGACTTTGCCGGGTGCAAGTTGGATAGGAAAAGTACTAGTGGCATATGTCACCTTTTCGCAAATTCCTTGGTGAGTTGGCATAGCAAGAAACAGGTTTCCGTTGCTTTGTCAACAGCCGAGGCGGAATACGTTGCCACCGGTAGTTGTTGTGCTCAAGTCCTATATCTTAAACAACAATTGCTTGATTTCAATTTAAAACTTGAGCCTATTCCAATTTTGTACGATAACACTAGTGCGATTAATCTAACTAAGAACCCCGTATTGCATTCACGCACCAAGCATATTGAAATATGCCATCATTTTCTTAGGGATCATGTAGAGAAAGGTGATGTGATTTTTGAGCACGTTCACACTAAAAATCAACTTGGTGATATTTTTACAAAACCATTAGCTACAGAGCCTTTCTTTCACATCCGTAGGGAACTTGGCATTCTCGATATCTCGGATCGTGCTTAATAGTCTTTTAAGATAGTGATCTTCACATATATAGATACACATGCTTGTTTATTCTTTTAACTAACAATGCGAAGAAATATTAAGCTATATGTGAGGGCTCTCATTGTCAATAGTGATAAAGGTAATATCGTTCCGTTTCAAAGATTCTCTCTAATTAAACGTACCATGTTGAGTGATTACATTGATGTTTGTTGTACATATTGAGCATACCTTATCCATTTAGATGTTTGATATTTTGTGTTGGCTTTCTATTTATTCAATATCATAGCTTAAATGTCACAAAATTTGATTTTTTTTGTTTGGGTCGACTCACAAATGCTTCTGGTCGACTCATTCTTGGTGTATTGTTAACATGTATGGCCGGGAATGCTCAGGTCGACCCATAGGTCAACGCATAGCTCAAATTTTCAAAATTATCAGAAACACTACAGTGTGCGTCGACGCACACAGACCTATAGGTCGATCGGTTGCTAAAAAGCTGCGAAAACATTTCTTGGTCACTGTGCATTTTTTTTATTGTTTTTGATTTTCTATGTGGCATATGCATTGTTTTAACACATTATCACATAATCTCATCTCCTCCTCTCCTCTAACTCCTCGCTACACAAACCTTAATCTCACTTTCCTACAAACAAAATTTGGGGTTCACAAAAATTGAACAAATTTGTCACTGTTCATCTTCTCCTCTAACAATGGCTTCTCGAAGAACATCTCGAAAAAGAGTCACAAGAGAGTCTGCATCTCAAGCGGGTACTTCTCAACCTCCCTCAAATCAACCGGTAACACTTTCATCTCTTCTCTCTAATAAGTATGCTGATTTATATGAAGAAAAGTTTAGCAAACAGTCTGTTGTTAAGCAATTCATTTGCTATCGCGGTACTGTTGAACGCATGCGCATAGGAGATATCTTAGAATTATTGGATTTTCATAATTTCCATGGATTTTTATCATGTGACACTAAGTACAATGAAGATTTGGTTCGAATCTTTTATTCTGGTTTAGTTGGAAAGTTCGAGGATTACATGTTTAACTGCAAACTAGGGGATAAGACTGTCGTTGTTGATCAAACTATTTGAAGAGATTTGTTCCGTATGTCTGTGACCAATGATCAACCTACTCAGCATATAACTGATACTGATCATGTTAAAGACTATGATTTTAAACAAGCACTGAACTCTATGTTGAAGAGACCATACTCGGATCAGGTTGTGGCTAGCAGTCTTTTTCCCAAAACTGTGACAACAGAGAAACTGACTCCTCCTGTAAGGATTTTACAGTGGATTGTTTCTCACATTCTTAGACCAAAGATAGGAGGCTACTCTAGCGTGGATCAACCTGAGGTTCAGTTGATGTATGTTTTGAAGAATAAAATAAGGATTAGTTGGCCCTATTATTTTGCAAGCAGAATGTATTCTCTTCGTGACTCCGGCAGGGGCATTGCATTGTCATACGCATCATTTATTCAAAAGGTACTCAACCATGCTAAAATAGTTGTTCCGGGTATTCCGTACAAATCTATCACTATCAATCAAGAATTTTGTCAGAAAACATTAACTATGATGGGTCATGTATGGGATGTCAAAGACAAGAGGTATAAGTATGTAGTGAAAGCAAACACTGCAGTATTGGAAGAAGAATCTGAGGAAAGCGATGAGGAAGAAGAAGACGCGAACGACAAAGATGAGGAAGAAGGTGGGGACGAACAAAGCGATTCTGAAGAGGAACAAGGGGATTATGATCAACAACAACAAATAGATATTGGTGTTGAAGACAATAGTGCTTGGATGCCTAACTCGTATGCTATGGTGTCGGAGAAAGCCCCTGAATGGAACCAATGGCAATATACAGGTAGTTATATGCCTCAATCATCTCCAATGGAAGCTGAAGTTGACCAAGGATGGGGTCAATGGCAATATAATGGATGGACCACTCTTGGTTCCAACTATATGCCAGCAACTCAAGGGTTGGACTATTAGGAGTCATATTGTACTCCTCCTTCACCTCCGCGTCCTCAACAAAACAATGAGGATATCCTTGAACTTATGAGGACTATGCAACTTGATCAACAGAGGTTTGCCACTGCTCAAGAGGAAAGGTTTCAATCCTTGCATGAAGAGTTTCAGAATCACACCACCAACTTTGACGCCTTTGCTACTAATGTGATTGGTAAGTTTAACACTATGGCTAAGACTTCTACAACTCAGCACCGTGCTCTCACCAACAACTTTAACATCCTGAATCAATCCGTGTTGGAGTTGACTGAATAGATGGATATGAAACCTCCACCACCTCATCATCCTCACCAGTTTCGCGGGTGGGGTCACTCATTTAGGGGGAGGAGGCCATGAGAATTATCCTTTCATTTCGCATCATGTTTTTTTCATGCTTTGTTTCTTGCACTGTTTTGGGTTTATGACTCAAATATGTTGATTTTAGCTATGTGTGTCTTATGTTCGTACTGCTTTATTGTTCCTTATGGCTGTTCCATGTAGTAACAATGTACTATTACTCTATTTTATGCCTCTTAAGTGTTTTTACCTTATTTAGCTTTTCATTAACTTGCATTATATGTGAATGTGTGTTAATGGCATCTGTTGCAATTATGTTTAAAATGCAGCTCTCGTTTTTTTCTATTCTTGACACTTCATCTTTCTCTCTTTTTGATGTTGTCAAAGGGGGAGAAGAACAAGGGCATAACAGGTATTGAGATGATCAAACAATAGTAGATGCATAAAGTCAGGGGGGACATATGACCGTTTTGCCATCATCAAAAAGGGGGAGTATGTGAGGGAAGATTCTCTCTATGTACTTAATTTTAATGATGTCAAAACTATCATGATTAGAATATAGAGATTCAAGGGATAAACGTCATATGAAATGCTCATTAAGTGGTCTAAGAGTGTTTGATCATGATTAGTAAATGGTTTAGGTTCATTAGATATGTTTTAACACTTTTAGGAAAGTCAAAAATGGATTTTTGCATGTTCAAAGGGTGTGAGTCGACTCATAACCCTGCATTGGTCGACCTAAACGTGTGTCATATGTTAGTATAATTAGCGGGAGTGCTCGCGTCAACCTACCGGTCGACTCACTCATTCTGCATTTGTGTTTGCCCAAAACTGGGAGCTATGAGTCAACTCATAGCTTGATTCGGTCGATGCATAACCTACAGTTTTGCGCAGTGAATGCGCGGCATTGCTCAGGTCGACTATACTATCTGTATAGGTCGACCGCTCGCTGAATGTGGCCAGAATTTTATTGTGTTATTCATTTCAAAACTCTGTTATTTCTATTGTATTGTCTAGGATAGTATATATATATCATTTTAGCTCATTTTTTACTGTATAACAAGAAACGTGAAAATTTATGCCATTTCTCTTCATCTTCATCTTCAACATTGAGTGAACAAACAATTACACATAACAATATTTGTTTGACTTGTTCATTGTTTCAAGGTGATAACGTTCAGATTTTGGAAGCGCGTGATCTTCATTTCTGAGTTGAGTTTTTGGTAGGTGTTTCTTGAATAAAACCCTAGGTTTTCTCCTCCAAGAATCGGGAAGATTTCGGGGTGTTTTGCACAAACCGTTTCATTCTACAGGGATTCAGCCAGGCGAAGGTAACCGACGATTGGAGCAATTATTCAGTTTAGTAGCTGTAATCGGACGATCGTAGAAGAGAGGTTTGGGTTTGAAGTTTGGTAGATTGCAATTGATCGAGTGAAGGTAAGCAAAGAACGGAGGTTTTGTTCGGTTTAGTAGCGTGGGACGATAATTGGATAAACCATATTCGAAGGACTTGATTCATCTTGAACCAAGGGAAGAGAAAATTCTGCATCAACGGTCGAAGACGTTCGAGGGTTTGGATGTTCATAGTTTTCTCTTGTAATAAACAATTTGCATCAGCTACATATATATATATATATATATCTCAATTCCAATTGTAGAATTGGGGGCAGAGGTACCCAAAGCGAGGATGATTGGGGAACTGCCTAATCAAATCTCGTTTGTTCTCTCTTTCCCTTAACTCTTTTATAATTCAGTTTGTTCGAATTCGTGAAGTCGCAATTTATCGAAACTTCTGTCGTAGTGTGATTTTGAGCTGAGAAACTATTTGTTAAATCGATACAATTCCTTGAATTGTATCTTGGAGCAGCTCTATATTACATTCCATAGAAATTCTGCACTTAGTGTGTTTACGCACACTAGGTGTTTGATAATTTGTTTCAACGCAAAAATCGAACACATTGCTTTTAGTTGCTTATCATTTTTCCTCATTGGCTTGGATTAAACATCAAGCAAGCAATGTTTTATTGACTGCGTGTTTAAGTGTAGTAATCAAACTGAATTTTTCTCTTCCATACTCAATCTCGATATATTCGTGCATATCTGATCCTTTTGGTAGAAGGTTCGTTGTAGACGTTCTATCCAGTGGTAGCTTCCGTTAAACAATTTTTAAAAACTAAATTTTCGAAACCATTTGCGTGTAAAACTCAAGGGATCTATTCAACCCCCCCCCCCCCCTTCTAGATCCATAGCCATCATCTAACACAATTCATCATGGATTTTGAGTTATGGAATGATCAAAATGGCTGAAAACATGAAATGCCACTTTTTCTAACACTTAGTGAAATTTTCACTAAGTCAGAATTTGCCTTCACTTTTTTCCAAATGTAGGGGCATTTTTCACTTGAATCCAAAAAGTATCAAAACCAATTATGATCAAACAGTTGTTGTATCATATGCGGGCTTTCCAAAATGGCCAAGAACTCCATCAAATTCCACTTGAGCCATGAGATATGACAATGCCAATATGCCTTGCTGCAAACTGTCATGGCAAGGCAGATTTTGGAGTTTTGCTCGATTTGCTCAAATTTTGCAAAGGGCAAGCAACTCTATCCATCTGAACACCTCAAGGGGGGACCAAGGAGGAACCAACTCTGATCCCAAGCCTCCCAAGTCTTTGGAACCAAAAATAGCATGCCAAACCTAGAAATACCTAAAAGAGGGACAAGACTCCAATTTTGGATTGGAGCATTCAATGCATACACCAAGGTGGCATGGACTGAGCCATTTCCAACTGAATTCAGTCAAGACTTATACAAGAGGAGACTTGGATTCTCATTGTTCAACATTGGACAAACCTATACAACAGTTGCCATTCACTATTCCTTGCAAAACAAACTTGCTCTACTATAAATAGAGCTCAATTGTGTTCAGTTTGAGTACACCAAAGCCATCAAACAGATGCTTTCCTCAAAATCTCTTTCTTCACTCCAAATTTTCCTTCCAAAGCAAGTCACTATCGGGTTTTGAGTTTGAGAGCAATTCCAACCAAACAAATCCCACACACACACACCTCATAAACATCATATAGTAGTGATCCAAACACTCACATTACATCTGGAACATCAAAATCACAAAATCATTAGCCAACTGCTCAAGCCTTTGACAGATTTGCAGTTGGGGTACCATCTCAAGTTCCAGATGATTTCAATCCACTCCAAGCATCCAGACACACTCCATAGCACCTAGGGAAGCTGTCTATAACCTTGGAACCTAGCTGTAACACCTCTAACACAAAACACGATCACCAGCTACAAGTGGTAAGCATGAGCTCTTCTAACTCTATGATCCATGCATTTTTTGCTGCACAATAATTTGGCCATATGTTCATAATCATGCATGGAGTGTTTTCCCTCAATCAATTGCATTGTTTGAATCGTGTATGGAATTTCTGAACCTTTATGCAAATTTTAGGGTTCTTGAGGTTTCTCTTTGATTTCTTATTCCATGCTTAAAATAAATGAAATTAAAGACCATAGACATGATCGTGAGGTTGAAACGAGTAGATTGATATGTAGATTGCATGATATCATCAAGTATTCGGTGAGATTGGATAGAAAACGCAAATCTGCAGAAACAGAGGAAGGGCGCGTGTTCTTGCCATGTTCTTGGCGCCCTTTTTCAAATATTTGAATATTTGAATTTTGTGATTTTATTTAATTGATTCAAAAATTAATTTCTCTCTGAATTTTAATGATTTTGAGTTGATTCTTTTTTTAATAATTCACAAAAATGTTAAAATATTTTATTTTCCCAAAAAATCCCAAAAATATTATTTATTTCATATAATTGATATTTTTGCAAAGAATTAATATTTTAGTTGTTTTTGACATTTAAAATATTTTCTCCTTCTTGTTTTTTCAAATTTTAGTGATTCCCAATCATTTTGTGGATAGAAACATAATTTTTGAAACATTAATCCAAGATCACAATTTGTTTTCCACATGTTTAACAATTTTGATCATTTTAATTGAATTTTTATTCAATTAAAATACATTTTGGAAACAAATTAGGGTTTTTGATTAATTCAACCCTCATCAAACTTTTTCAAACACCTTTGGGCCTCTAGTAGAGTGTAAGACCTAACCCTTTGTAGAAAACAATATAATTTGGGCCTCAGTATATTGTATAAGTCCTGATACCGTCAAAAAAGTTCGGCGTCGCATTTTTAACAAAAAACCTTGGGCCTCTCCTTGAGCTGTAAGCCCCATTACTTGCACAAAAATAAACCTTTGGGCCTCTAATAGAGTGTAAGACCCAATCCCCTTTTAATCTAAACAATTTTGGGCCTCAATGCATTGTATAAGTCCCTCTGCGTTAAAAGAAAAAATTCTCGGCGCGATCTCCAATTCAAAAACAAATCATCTGGGCCTACCCTCGTGTTATAAGCCCCATTCTTTTTCTTTAAACACTTTTAGGCCTCTTGAGAGAGTGTAAGACCCATCCCTTCGTACAGAAAACCTTTTTGGGCCTCAGTCACTTGTATAAGTCCCACTGTACAACTTCAACAGTGCAATCACTGATAAAACTTGGGCCTCTCCTTGAGCTGTAAGCCCCAACAATCTTTCCAAAGCACTTTCTCCTTTAATTTTGAATATAATATTGTTATCAAAGCTTTCTTTGTTGAACAAACCAACCAAACAGCATGGAAGCTCTACAACCGAGTAAGTGTTTACCTGTTTTCTTTATCCGCTTTCATATATATATATAACTGTATTGTGAGGCTGCTCACTGTAAGTCTTCTTTCACAAACTTTTATATACTTGTCAAATATCCATTGTGTAATACTAGTATAGTTATTTAGCGTTTTCCCCGGCAACTACGTCTAGCACTAGGTAAAGCCCTGTTGGTCACTCTTGAATACAAACAAAACTAGATCCCCATAGGATTACCAGACACAGTCTTCCCTCCTCTTGGGGTTAAACAATATGGAGATGTGAAAGGCAGCATTCTCGGTGAACCCTTTCTCAGACTGTCACCCTTAGAAATCGTCAAAGAAACTCTACTCCCCAGAGATGATCTTTTCTCCGTGAATGGCATCTCTTGAGTTTCTTCCAAATTCTCGAACTTTCCTGGCTTGATCTATTCTATGTGAATGGCATGTCTTGAACTTCTCGGGGTTTGGGGACCCACTGGCTTCTTAAAAGCATCCCCGCCTCCTCTTGGGCGTTGTACAAGGACCCTTCGGCGTCTTAAAAGCTCTCATGCCTTCTCTTGGGCTTAGTACAAGGACCCAGAGACCTCTACAGGTATAGGAACAGAACCTAGTCATCAATTTGCTAGAGCTGTCTTTCTGAGTCAAGTGTCAGACCAGTTAATGGGTTGACCTTCATCCCTTAACATACCAGCCTTCTCTTGGGCATCATACAAAGATCATTCACTATCTGAGAAATAATTTCTCTAAACACCAGTAGACTTGGACAGTCTCAATACCCTTTGGATTTCCCATTTCTTAAAAGAACAGGAAATAAACCCGATCTTCCGATCCTTACCAAAGTATAGCCTTACCTTTAATCAGTCTCTTTATAAGAACTGATTTTCTCTTTATCCAACATACTGGACCTGTCACTCAACTGAAACAGTCACCAGCACACTAGCCTCCTCTTGGGCTTTGTACAATGATCCTCCCAGCGGAGTTAACCTTTTCACACTCTCTTGTTGAGTATAAAAGACTCTCTTGTTGAGTCAAACACTTTCAGCCTCCATCTCGGGCTTCGTACGAGATACAAAAACACTCTCTTGTTAAGTATAAAAGACTCTCTTGTTGAGTCAAACCTGTTCAGCCTCCATCTCGGGCTTCGTACGAGATACAAAAACACTCTCTTGTTGAGTATAAAAGGCTCTCTTATTGAGTCAAACACTTTCAGCCTCCATCTCGGGCTTCGTACGAGATACAAAAAATACTCTCTTGTTGAGTATAAAAGACTCTCTTGTCGAGTCAATCCCTTTCAGGCTCTCTCTCGGGCTTCGTACGAGATACAAAAAGACTCTCTTGTTGAGTCAAACACCTTTAGCCTCCGTCTTGGGCTTCGTACAAGACACATACAACAGCACTCTCTTGTTAAGTCAACCATTTTAACCTCTCTCTCGGGTTTCGTACGAGACACAAAAAAACACCCTCTTGTTGGGTCAATAGCCTCCTCTTAGGCTTTGTATAAGGAAACCCTAGTTGAGTCAATCAACCTTTTAGCATCAAAATCTGTGCCTTGTTCACAGTATACAAACATCAACAACTCCCCCATCTAATCGCTGTAAGCGGCAAGCCTCTGGATTATTTACATCCACGCCACTGTCCCTCTTTTAGCATGAGAAATTCCTAAGGAAAGATGACATTGCTCTAAACTGAGTTAAAGTCTTCTCCTTTAGGTTAAAAATCCCCTATAAAGGAAATTATGGCATTGCTGGATTCACATATCCCAGTTAAAGTAATTCTTCTTTATAATCAGTCACCCGACAGTCGTGACAAACAGACCAAGTACCCCCTTTAGAGATGACAAATTCTCTCTAAAGTCAAAACCCTTTAGCTTCACACCTTGGGCTTCGAACAAGATACAAATAGACCCTTCAGCTTCACATCTTGGGCTTTGAACAAGATACAAACCACCTTTAGCTTCACGTCTTGGGCTTTGAACAAGACACCAAAACAACCTTTTTCCTCCCATAGAATAGGAGGAACTACGATCGCTCTGATTTCTCTGTTTTGTTAAACGGGAATACGTAGGCATAAGATTGAAAAATCTTAGCGAGCACACTAATCAAAAAACCCAAAATCCCATACCTTCACACATCAATCGAAAAGCATTAGTCCTAACATCCTACCAATAGCATAATCCCGTCATACTCTGTTCTTAACAAAATAAGCAGAGAAAGGTCCCCGATCTAAACCGCATCTGTAAACCAACAGTTTTGACTGTTTAACCTCAGTATGCAAGCAAGGTTAATTGGAGACATCTATTTCCCTTCCTTCATCAGCTTCAATAGGATAAAAATGAATCGACATGTGGTACCCCAGAGCCACAGTGCTTAAGAACCACGTCCAAAATCGCTCGCTACAAACAGCTTCTGAAGTTCGGCGTTCTCCTTGCTGACAACTTGTTACTTGTTTCTCTAAGCGTTCCTCTCTTGCTTAGCCTTGGTCAAGGCAATCTGGAGTTTCTCTGCATCGCTCATGAAGATCAAAGTGGGTTCTTTAGCAACCAAAGGTAGAGGCTCTTGACGAGGATACGGCATCTTCAACTGAATAGCCCTAGCTTGCACCCATTGGAGGTAAGGCTCCAAAGAGACACAATTTGGCTTCCCCAAAGCATCTCTTCCCTTCCTATGAACATGACGCCAAGCGTGCACGATCCTTTCTTTAAGCACTTTGTTGTCTTTTCTTTCTTTGAAGAATAAACCTTCTAGATGGATATTACTAGGTTTGTCCTTCATTGGGTAGCCAAACAGACGACGGGCTAACACGGGGTTGTAAAAGATGCCTTCCTTTGTACCAAGAAGAGGTACATTGGGAAACTCACCACAATTGTCAATAATCATCACATCATCATAAGCACAACTATACCACACAATGTCAGAATGCGTCTGAGACATAATCTTCTGCGACCAAAGCAAAGCATCCTTGAGATCCCAAAAAGTAGTTGACCAAGGCAAGTGAGAAATAAATCACTTGTATAACAAAGGTACACAACAGATAATCATTCCTCCACCATGAGAATTCCTTAGATGGACAGAGTGGTAGGCATCTGCAAGCAAGGTTGGAACTGGATTTCTAATCAAGAAGACCTTAATATCATCAATGTCAACAAAGTTGTCAACATTGGGAAAGAGGAAAAGTCCATAGATGAGTAAAGCAATGATAGCCTCAAAAGCATCTGCACTCTTCATGTCAGCATAATATTGAGCTTTGTCCATCACAAACTTGGAAGACAATCCAAGAAGTCCTCCCTTAGTAGTTATATGATCCTTCATCTCTGACAGTTTCAGGTGGGTAACTTCTGCATTATCTTGTCCTCTAGGAATCTCTTCCAAACTAGAGAAAGGATCTTGAGAAGATATGGGTAATCCAAGCAAGCTAGAATACTCCTCCAACGTGGGCATTAACTGATAGTCGGGAAATGTGAAGCAATGGTATAAGGGATCATAAAACTGCAGCAAGGTAGAGAGAATTTTATCCACCATCCTGAGCTTCAAAAGAGATAGGAGTCTCCCATATTTGTTCCTGAAAACCTCTGGATCTGCAACCAAATCTCCCAGTTTCCTTAGATCTTCCAACTTAGGACTTTTGAAAGTGTACTTTTGGGTTCTTCTCCTTCCAAAATCCATTGTAAAATCTATGATATTTGCAAAGTAACTCTAAGTTCCTTGAAGAGTTAGAAAAATGGTGCATGAATGTATGAATGGATGAATGCACAGACACACATATACACATATGTGGGTTTGGGGTTTGAAATCACGAGCATGAAGCCATGGTCTAACCATCCCAATGGTATGTAGTAAGGGTTTTATGTACATGCAAGACAAGGTTATAACAAGTTCCCAAAGTCATTGATCAATCTTTCGAATATTATTAACACACCCGTTACTCGGGAATCAATAAGATTCTCAAGAGAATCTCATTTGAGTGTAGTATCGCGTATCAACTATTTTAGGTTTACACCTTCATAGCCACCACACTACATCCTAATTAGGCCAAGTGGGGTAAGAGGTAACTAAGGTTCCCAGCTTCTCTGGCTCCTAGGTTGAAAGTAGCAAATGTTTCCACGATTTCCCGTACAACAAATACTACCCTCAAGAGGGCCTCCATGGAGCGGGGGATCTCAAGTCAACTTTTTCAAGATTACTCCTTCAAAGCCAACTTGACTATACCACCCTACTTATCTTATTTGTGCTCTCAAGTCTAGATAAAGACTAATCTCACCACAATATGGTCACCCAAAGAACCCAAGCACATAACAAACAAATATATACAAATACACAAATAACACATATAAAACAAGTTAGGTTTAACCCTCTTAGGGAACTTTGCTCAATCTTCCCCAATGAAGTCGCCATTTATGTCACAGTGAGAATCGTGACCATAGCTATTGAGTTAGCTATGCTTCACAAATCATAAAATATCACCACCTATCTTTAATTTATCCAAGAGAATGGGGTAAAGAAAGAATAACCCATAAACATGCAACGCAAAGACAAATCAATAAGAGAATCTAAGGTTCGGGGGTTGGTTATACTAAGGGAAGGTACTAGCACCCTAAGTATCTATAGTACTCTATAGGAACCTCTTGTTGAATTTGTGTTATAAGTTTTTTGTTTGCTAATTGGGTTTGATTGGGGAGATGAGAAAAGAAATGTTTTTTTATTGTTTTTGTGTTTGGCAAGACACAAAGTCTTGTGCCTACGTACCAATAAAGGATCAAAACCTCGTAGTTCGGGGTACATAATGAAAAAGTTTTTTTAAGGTGGATTTTAGTTAAGAAAATATAAGTTGTCATCCTAAGGAGAATACTCATCTAAACCACAACAAACATGTGGAAGATGGATCTTTGCTTCACATTGAGAGAAGGGCTCAAACTTGGATATATGATCAACAAGTATGCCACATACCTCTCTCAAGTGGAAAAGAATCAATCATCTTTCTTACAATGTTATGGGGTAGGAGATTTATATCTCAACTATGGATGACTATTGTCTAATCTATTTAAAAAGGTTTTAAAGTTGAAAAGCCAAAGTGGCAAAACGTTTGAATTGAAGTTTGTATCTTTTAGTCTTTGTGAAAGAGTTTGAATATGCTTAAGATGTCTTGAAGCATTTGTTAAGAAAAAGAGTTTGAAAAGATCAATGACCTAAAGTCAAGGTTTTTATTGAAAGTGGTTTTGAGTTTGAAAGAAGGAAAACCCTAATTGAATGTCTAAGTTGAAGGTAATCCTAAGGGATACTTCCTAAGGGATAGCAAGTTCTAGGATTATAAGTTAAGGGATATATACAAGAAAGTAAAGATACAAATGCAAATGACAAGGATGTCAACAACAAGCCCCTTCCTTGGATTAGGAAACATGGTAAGCAATTATGAACAATCATTCAACCAAAGAGGGGAACATGAGGACATGGTACAAGTATGGATAGACATTAATCAACAAACATGTAAAATACCAATCATTTAATGTATTCAAACAAGACAAAGATATTCATTAAGAACAAGCATGTTAACATCAACACATGGACAAAATTAATAAGGTTTAGGTCAAAAAGATTAACAAGAATCTACTACACAAAACCCTAATTAAAAGGCATGAACATTCACATAGGTTTTAGGTTATCAACACCAAATATGATACTTAAAAAAGGAATATAATCAAACATGAACATGAACAAGAATGTTTAAACATGACAAAATTGAGGATAACATCAACACAAGTCCACAAATAAATGCAAGAAAGGATGAGAAACATTTTTAGGATTTTTGAATTTAAAAGAAATGATTAATAAACATATATTTGATTTTTTAAAATAAATGTGCTAAATAAAATCAGGGCCGGCCCAACTCTTGTTGAGGCCTAAGGCGAAATTACAAAATGAGGCCTTAAAAAACTAATTAAAATAAAATAATTATATTTTTGTTAAATATATTTTTTGAGCTTTGTTAGTAAAAATTATGTAATATATTATAATTGATTTAGTTTAATATTTATTTCAATTTTTAAAAAGGTTATTTTATCTTACTTTCCAATTCGAAAGTTATTTTACTTTAACAAAAACAAGAAAAAAATAACAACAATAGATATTTTTGGATAAGCACTAACAATAAAAATTTAAAACAATAAAAAATTATTTTCAAGCTATTAATTTATATAACATTGCCTTTTAAATAATGAATGTGTGTTCCAAAAAATAATAACAAATAATTTATTTTTGAATTTAACTACATACTAAAAACCAAGATAAATATATAGTAGATTGAAATTCACATCACCACTAATGATAAAAAAATTAATTTGTCGGATTTTATATTCTCTCTCTAACATTAAATACAAATTGCAAAACAAATAAAAGCCAAGTGTATAAAAAGATAGTTGCATAACATTCCTCAAAAACTACAACAGTGTAGATCTATATTTATGTTATAACGAGGCCTTAACATTAAAAAGGAAATTTGGAGGCCCAAGGCAAAGGTCTTGTTTGCCTTCCCTTGGGCCAGGCTTGAATAAAATTAAAGCTTTAAAAATAAAATATTTTTTATGTTTTTGGCAATATTAAAAATGATAAAAAAAAAAAAGAAAAATCAATAAACAAATAGTCATAAATCAAAAGCAAATATAAAAGAAAAATAAATGAAAAAGGAAGCAAATGCCTAAAAATAAGGAAATGTTGCTACCAAGGCTTGAACTCACGCCCTCATGTATGCTGCCTAAAAGTTCTACCACTAGGCGAAGTGTTGCAACTTGAACACAAGGCGCGAGCACATGATAATATATGAAGCATCCACATGGAAATGAACAAAATAAAAATATTAAAAAGGTCTAGGGCAAGGGGGATTCGAACCCCAGACCTAATGCTCACACACAATGCACAAAGATACTAGTGTTTCCACTAGGGTGTGATGCCAACTCAGAATAAAGATGGAAACATAAAATTAAATATTAAACAAGCTTTTCAAAATTAAATAAGACGCGCCATGGCTATCATCTTCTTCCTCCAACATTTTCAAATTCAGAAAATCACAACTCTCTCCATTCTCAATGAAACCACATGATGTAAAAATGAAACATGCTCAAAATTTAACCAGGATTTTAATGGTACCATTTAATTGCATTAATATTCACTCTATAGCAAACAATCATTCTAAGATCAATATGAACCCTAAAATAAAAATTTAAAATGAAATCAAGAACATCACATATTCAGTCCAATTGAGAAAGGGGTTTTGATCTCTACATTGTAACAAGTAGTTTCGTAACTCAAATGTATGAAAATGATGCAAGAATCATGGAGTTGCATAAGTGTATGGACGTACCTATTGGAGTAGGTACAATGCATATTCAATCAATTTTCCAGAAGATGGTTGATGATGCAAATAGCTCCTATGAACTTTTAGGATGCTTGGTTTGGGTTAAAACAACTCCCACCTTCTTACACGATTCTTCTTGCAAATGTGAAAAATGAGAAATTGATCTTGATGAAAATGGTGTTACAGATGCAATGTGAGAGTTTGGACAGTTGCTATGATGTGCAGGGATGTTGTTTGAATGATCAAAATTGTTAGAAATGATCAGGATGAAGGTTTATGGTGCTTTGGATCAAAAAGTCAACTATGGTGGTGATGAAGGTTGACTTTCTGTTTTAGTGATTTTCTGGTGAATTAGATGGTTTAGACAGCTTTGATAGGTGATTTGTGGTGCGTGAGGATGGTTTTTGGAGTTGTTTTGTGGCTGTATGAAGTTTTGAGGAGTTTGGTGGTTTGGAAGTTTTGCTACAATGAAGTTCTTGTGCAAATCTTGGTGTGTGAAGTTCTGAGGCTTGGTTCTATATTTATAGAGGTTCTAAATGGTTTGTGTAACTTGCAGAAATCATGGTTCAATTGGAATGCTTGTTTGGCCACTTGGTTTGAAATTGCACAAGAAACCATACTTGAGTCGTGATGAAATGGTTGAGTGAAATGTGGAGGATAACCATGTTTTTCTGACCTCTAGAGGTTGTTTCTAAACTTTAGAGATTGTTTGTGATCTGAGAAAACAACTCGGGAGCTCAATGCAAAAGTTGTTGGCAAAAAGTAACCTTTATCAAAATGGATATGGTGCTCTATGCAAAACTTCCATAAATGGTATCAAGACTTGGACAAAGCCTCAATTCTTTGTGTAATGCATCAAGGATTTGTGTAAATCTTTGATTATGGTGAGATTTAGAAGTAATGTGGCTTGAAAAGTGAGATTATGTAGCTTAGGCTTGGATTTGAACATGAAGCTTGCCATGAAAATGACCTAGAATTCAGTTTTGGGAGGCCATCCAATATGGATAATTTAATCTACATGATTTTTTGGCGGATCGTTTTGTAGTTGGAAAAAGTTTCTAAAAAACAATTTCTTGTCAGATCGAGGCAAATTTTGTCATATGCATTTGCTATGAGATGACTCATTTTGGGGAAACATAACCATTTTTCAACCGGTGCATGATTAATTCTACTAGAAATTAGAGCATCATGAGTTTCAATGTATCATTTTTTTCTCCTATAACCTCGTGTAATATTCCTTATAGAACACTAATTGTTTGATAAGATGTTAATAGAAAAATGTGCGGTTCTCTTCTCCCAAATCTACCAAATTTGAAACAACACAATATTCTCAATTACTATCACCTTTAACATCTATAATTCGATAAATGTATGTGTGCATAAAAAGAGACATGTCCTCGTTATATTTCATTTTTGCTAAAGGCGGGGAAGGCGAGGTTTACTGATACGTGAGCCCTTTATAGATTTTTTTTTTGGATTATGAAAGAGGAGTATCCATATAAAGTGAGTCAACATGACGGTGGTCGCTTGTTAGAATTATCATTAGGAGTTGGTTTTACCTTTTTAAGAGCACCATTATTTTTACCGATTCCTCCAGTGGTTTTATAGCAGTGTTTTTAGATAGTCTAACTTGCACATATGCTCTTTGATATGCAGTTTCATATTATAAACTAATTTCAAAAATCTCTCTTGAACCACCTCTCATTTTGTCACAATAGAGATATATGATTTACCATTCTTAATTATATCATTATCATCATCAAACTGATTCCTTTTATAGTGTGTTTACATCGTCCATATATATAGTGTCGCGGTGAGAATCAGATATCAAGCTATTAATTAACTTGAATCACAAATCATGAAATTCACCACCGAGCTTTGATTTATCAAAAGGAAAGGGTAAAGATCGAAGAAAACCCTAATTGTACTAAGTAACAACAAAGCTAGAGATCTAAGGTTCGGGTGTTGGTTATACCTAGGGAAGGTGTTAGCATCCTAAGTATCTGTAATACTCTACAGGAACCTCTTGTTAGTATTTGTGTTATGTTATTGTTTGCTTGCTAAGGAAAATGTTCTAACGGAAAGACCTAGGGGTTTATTTACTAAGTATGCTCGCCAAGACATCGCATCTCGTGCCTACGTATCCTGACGGGAATGGAATCAGAGCATTCGTAGTTCCCCTCACTATGGGGTAAAAGGGTGTAAAAAGAAAAGGTTGAAAAATAAAAAGGTTGCTCGCCAAGGATTGGGGCCCTTGTGCCTACGTATTCTCAAATGGAACTTGAGAAATCAGAGCGTCCGTAGTTCGTGCTACGGGTGAAAAAGCTTGAAAGCAAAGCTTGTGAGGATTGATTGTAAAAGTGAAGAGATTAATGACTATCTCTTATAAAAGGATTTGAATGAAAGGTTAAAGGTTGTAAAGGGAGAAGAGATTAATGGCTATCTCTATGACAAGGTTAATTGTAAATGTAAAGCCAAAGGTGGCAAATGGAGAAGAGATTAATAGCTATCTCTATGGAGAGTTAAAGGAAGGGTTAAAGTTTATAAGAGATTAATGGCTATCTCTTGGGAAGACTAATGGTTTGTAGATGAAATTGGTTTAAAAGTCCTAAGGTTGAATTAGTCCTAATATGTGACTAGACAAGGAATGAACACAATGGAGGGTGTGTCAATTAATTAATCAAAGTGTTTTTTTTTTTAAATAGAACCAAAACTCTAATAAATAAATAAAAGAGTACAAATATTTTTGATATTTTTTAATATGAAAATGAAATAAATAAAAAGGATGAATAAAATGTTTTCTTTGATTTTTAAGGTTTAAATTAAAAATAAACAAAGATAAACAATTAATACAAAAATAATAAACATTTTGGTATTTTTTAATATGAAAAATAAAATAAGAAGAAAATAAAGGAAAATGTTTTTATTTTTATTTTTTAAGGTTTAAATAAAATGAAATCAAACATGATTAACCAATATCCATTTTCATGGGGTTTTCACTCAACATTTCAAAATAAACACAATGGTAACTTGAATGGGCGAAAATGATACCTTAAGGAGGGAGTTCAAAAAATCAAGAAAGTTTACCTATTGGAGTGTGTCCAATGCACCTTCTAGAGTACTTCCAGATGAGATGTGATTATGTTTATAACTTCACTGAGCCCCCAGAAATGTGTTGGAATGTTGGGTTTCAATGCATTGGATGAGTTATATTTGATATAAGGGAAGTGGAAAAAATCTGGAGATTCGAGTTTTCGACTCTTATGTGACAATGGATTTAATGAGAATATGATGTTTGGAAGAATTTCATGACCATTTCCCTTGAATTCTTCTTGAATGAATCCTCTATGAATCCCCAAAAAATCTCTCCTAATAAAGAAAACAAAAGGGCTATATATAGGATTCTTGATCCTCTCCATTCTTGAGTACCAGGTCTGCCCTGAGTATCCGCTCTTAATTATAAGTTTTCCACCAGTAATTACGAAACTGCCACTAGTAGTGTAAATGAGAAGATCACTATTTACAAAATTGCCATTAAGCGATGCTGATCCTCACGCTGATCCTCAACTGCTTTTCGATAATTACAACTTTGCCATTTCTTGGTGCCCACGTATGGTATATTCCTTCCTTGATCCCCAAGCATTCACAAATATTACCATTTTTCCATTGAGTGATGTTGATCCTCACGTTGATCTTCACGTTGATCTTCAACTACTTTTTGTTATTACAAAACTCTAATTTGGTAATTACAATTTTACCATTGAGTGAAGCTGATCCTCAACTGCTTTTTGTTATTACAAAAATGTCATTTGGTAATTACAATTTTGCCATTGCCTTCCTTCTTGATCCTCACACATTATTACAACTTTGCCATTGCATTATTTTTTATCCTTTTTGTGTTTCTTTCAAACATATGATTTTTTTTCTTCGATTTTCTCGACTCAACTTGACCAAACTCAATTAAGTCCTACACTTTCTCGATTATTGACTCGGAAAGTCCGTAGTTGACCAAAAAAATGTCAAAAGTCAAACTTTGACTTTGAGAATCTGTTAACTTTTTAGCAATTGAACCAAATTCTTCAACTATCAATAGATCAAACTTCTTGAGCCATTTAAATCATATGAATGGGCCATAAAGATGCATTTGAAACCTTTGAATCATGTTATAAGTCATGAGATCCTGGTGAACGTGAATTGATGCATACTCAAACTTGATTATTGATGGAGGGAAACTCTTGATCACCATGAATGAGTGGAGGTTCTTGAGAAGTGGAGAGTCACTCAAATCCTTGATTGATCATTTGCATGATCTTCTTGAAGTAAAACCCTAGCTCGTAAGCAAAGCAAGTAAAACACATATATTTTTTTGTATTTTCAAATGGGGTTAGCAAAATATAATAACATGCACAAATGATGCAAATGAATGTGGAATCTTAGGGTTAAAAATTAAGGTATGACAGATGCCCATATTTAAGTTTCTTCTATCTGGAGATATGAAGATCGAAATCTTTGTTTCGACAAGATCGAAGAGACTTAAATATAGACATGCACAATTTTTGGCCCTAAGACACCAAAAGATGCTTATGACATGATATGAATGTAAGACTCTGAGTTCTGTGGGGAATGAAACCACAGAAGACAAACTACTGCAAGAAGAGAACAACGGGAAAACAAGATATTATGGAAATTCGTCAAGGCGACAAAGAGTATCCAGTAATACTTGGAAAGAGAGGGACATACCCTAAACAGAGACACAGACATCCAGAAAATCATCAGATGCTGAAAGGTAACACAATCTAAAAAATATCAGAAACATCTAGAAAAACATTAGATGTGGACGAGATTCCGAAGATACATCCGAAAAATTTAGAAAAGCATTAAATGTACGGGAAAAGATTTTGAAGACATATCTGGAAGAACATCAGTTAAAAAACATCATTTGGGAGAACATCAGATAAACAAGTTCGTATCTGGAAGAACGTCAGATAGACACAAGTAGTTCTGGAAAAACATCAGAACAAAAGACTCAATATGGGAAAACATCAGAGAGATAAACATATGTGACATCCAAGAATGGCATTGGATGAAAGGATACCAAACATCCAATAATGGCTTTGAATGAAAGGTATAATCACAATATCTAATAATGGCTTTAGATGACTGTGAATAAGGTAGGGATCCAAGAATGGCATTGGATAAAAATGAGATAAAAAGGGTAATCCAAGAAGGCATTGAACAGAAAGACACCAGACATCCAATAATGGCTTTGAATGAAAGGTATGCTCATAATATCTGAGAGGGCATCAGAAGAGAATAAGATAAAAAGGGTAATCCAAGAAAGCATTGGACAGACAGACACCAGACATCCAATAATGGCTTTGAATGAAAGGAAAACTCATAATATCTGAGAAGGCATCATAAGAGAATGAGATAAACAGGGTAATCTAAGAAAGCATTGGACAGAAAGACACCAGACATCCAATAATGGCTTTGAATGAAAGGCAAACTCATAATATTTGAGAAGGCATTAGATGTAATAAGATAAAAAGGGTAATCCAAGAAAGTATTGGACAGACAGACACCAGACATCTAATAATGGCTTTGAATGAAAGACAAACTCATAATATCTGAGAAGGCATCAGAAGAGAATGAGATAAACAGGGTAATCCAAGAAAGCATTGGACAGAAAGACACCAGGCATCCAATAATGGCTTTGAATGAAAGGCAAACTCATAATATTTGAGAAGGCATCAGATGTAATGAGATAAAAGGTGATATCCAAGAAGGCATTGGATGTAAAGGAATTACAGTATCCAAGAAAACATTGGATGAATGTGAACAAGGTGATACCCAAGAAAGCATTGGGTAAAAGGAATCACAATATCCAAGAAAGCATGGGATGAATGTGAACAAGGAAAAAATCACAATATCCAAGAAAGCATTGGATGAATGTGAACAAGGAGATACCCAAGAAAGCATTGGGTAAAAGGAATCACAATATCCAAGAAAGCATTAGATGAATGTGAACAAGGAGTTACCCAAGAAAGCATTGGATAGACACGACAATATCTGTTGGGTAGGTGCCAAGTAAGTTGGACTTTGACCGCAACGTAAGACGTTGACAACAACACAACTTATGGAGAATGCAGATGAGGATGAAACACTTAATGTTATGCATATGTATATGAATTATATAGATGATATATGATCAAATGCAAGTGCAATGCAGATGTTGACGTCATGGCTCGACTCTTTTTCGGGAGAAGACAAGACTGGAAAACTGATTCCTCAACACGGAGATCACTGCCATTAAGCTTTATAGACTAAAGATGTTGTTGTTGAACATGTCTTTGCCACATTGGTAAGCTGTATCAAGTTGAAAATCCATGGAGGAAGGATGGAGAGCTGCTTGGGGACTCTTTTAGTAAAATTCCCCAGATTGACTGACTGTGTAGATGAACTGGTCATTGCTTCTGCTTCTCTGATGCTGTAAATGAGTGTTTTACTGTGCACTTGGAAAACTTGCCCCAGTATGAGTCTTGAAAAATCCTCTGGATAAACCAATTCTAAGAAGGACTTGCATTGAACAACCAAACTTGAACTGATTCTCAACAGGATTCGGAAGGAACTTGCCCCTGATAGGATCACCGACCAAGTTTCTTAACCGTTTGAAAATTCCTTGAGAGAAAGCTAGTTTGCAAAAAAAGTGTTCATTCAAACATGGTAATTTTAATGAAAAGTTCATGCAATTTTTGAAATCAAAATCATTGTTGGAATGATGCAAAGCGTATGAATCACTGGTCAAAATACGGTGGTTTAAGACATTCAAAGTGAAAGGTAAAGCAAAGGTATGGTGCCAAAAGAAATGATTTGCAAAAGTATTTTTTGGAGTCAGTTTACGCAACCTTGCTGTAGTATGCTTTCAGAATAGTCTTGCTTCAGTTAGGTCTTTTGAGGGTTGTAACGTGGTCTAGTTCACGATTTTTGAAACAAAGGATAACGGCTCAAAGTTTATTTGTACCCACCCCTTCTTCGTGATGAACTCAAATCCTACGTTCAGTTAATTGACACACATATTCTAACCCCAAGGGGTTTTGATGTTGTAGATAGCTCCAGAATTAATGAAGTTCTTTGAAAGTCACCTTCTCTTTTATTCGGTTGTCATACAAGCTTGTTCTTATTTCTCTTTGCATAAGGTAAGGTCATGAGCTTCCCATTTTTTCCTTGAAAGGGACTCGGATCATTCTTTGAGTAAGGATTTCTTTACGATCCTTCTTTATTTATCACTTTGGGAATAACTTGTACAACATTTATTCATTTAATTTGGAAGAGTTGAAAGGTTGTGACTTCCTGGCTTAATGATTACAGTGAACCGTCATTGGCTTCCGATTTGAAAGACATCTTCGACATCTGCTTGTTGTGTGCGAAGGACGACTTATGAATGTAAACTTTTATTGAAAGGTGTCTTGCATGAAACTCTTGTATTTGAATGCACGATCAAGTTAACTGAGAACTACCCTGCCCCAGGTTAAGATTACGGGTTTTTTTGGTAAAGAAAGAAACTCCAGCTTCTAGGCTCGAAGGGGTTGACGAAGGATTATCTTCCTTATGTCTCCAGTGTTTGGGAATTGAAACAATGCCTTACATGGTCAGCAAAGTCTTGATTCAAAAGCATACCAACAGCAATTATGAGTATTTTGTTTTCATCAACCTCCCTCAAATCTTTGCATAATCAAAAGTTTGATAAAATAAAGTGAACAAGATATGTATTTTGAAAGAGAAAGCATAAAGATGCAAATAACAAATGAATTGAATCAAAATATTGCAATGCTTATTTCATTAAAATTAACATTCAAAATAAACAAGTTTGAAAGCAAACGAACATAATACAAACAAGGAAATTGCAAATGGAAAGAAACATGGCCTAGTGACTAATCAGCAACAAGGGTGAGTTGTCATGTCTTTGGGGAAGTAGATGGGCTGAAGTCGACTGAAGCTTCACTTGGCGTGCCCTAGCAGAGGATTCGTCTGGATATTAGGATTGGAGTCCCGAAAGGAGAGGATTTTATTTCTGATCAACTCTTCTACTCTAGCCTTCAACGCATAGCAACCTTCCAAGTTATGGCCTGCACCACCTTGATGGTATTCACAATGAAGATCAACCCTATAGCCGGCTTGAAGAGGATTTGGAGGAGGAGGCATAGTCCTTGTGGTAATCAAACCCTTTTAAACCAGACCAGGATAAAGTTTAGTGTACGACATGGGAATATGATCAAATTGATCCCTATTACGGTACTGGTTTTGTCCTACAGCCGGACGTTAGAGAGCTTGAGCTGGTCGTGGATCAGTAACCACGGGAGTAACAACAGCAACAGCGGGGTGATCAGTATACTGAGGTCTAGGACGAGGCCTTCTTATTTCAAACATGACAACATTAGTCTGATCTTCCCTCTTCTTCTGGAAGTTTCCATAAGATTTCTTCACAACATTGGAAGATTCTGCAGCCTTAGACACTTTACCGTTCTTGAGTCCCTCTTCGAGCCTTTGGCCAATAGTAACCAAATCAGTGAAATTGGAGGAAACACTTCCAATCATCTTCTCCCAGTAGAATGGAGACAGGGTATCCATGAACATTCCAGTCAATTCCTTCTCGGCCAAATAAGGTTTAACTTGGGAAGCCAACTCTCTCCAGCGCTGAGCATACTCCTTAAAAGATTCCTTCTTATGTTGAGTCATGTTTTGAAGCTGGCGGCGATCAGGAGCCATGTCGAGGTTATACTTATACTGCTTCATGAAGGCATTTACGAGATCTTGGAAACAGTAAATAGAGTTTTTCTCGAGATTCATATACCATTTGAGTGAGGCTCCACTCAAGCTGTCTTGAAAATGATGAATAAGAAGTTTCTGATTATTGGTATAAGCACCCATCTTGTGAAAATACATGACCAGATGAGCCCTTGGACAAGAGTTCCCCTTATATTTCACAGACTCTGGAACTTTTAACTTAGAAGGCATAACAAGGTCGGAAACCAGACACATGTTATCTGCATCCACAATGAAGAAGTCAGTACCCTCAACGACTTTAAGTCTTTTGTCGATGGTCTGAAACTGCTCTCGAACAACTTCAGGTTCAACAAAGTCTTCACGGTCTTCACCCTGAGCACTGGCAGCATTGTACTCATAGAGGGGGTTTTCAAAGGGAGCTCAAATAGTTTGTGGAACAGCATGGACGACAGGTCTGGGCTCGGCGAAAATAGGAACTTGAAAAACTGGCATAGCAGTCTGACCAACCATAGCAGGAGATGCAATCGGTGGAGAGTAGTTGTGTGGCAAACCAAACTCGGGCCAAGTTGAAGGTGGAATTTGAACCGGTGGAGGATCAGCACTTAAAACTTCCTGGATGACTCCCCTTTGGGGTGGCTCTCCCCTAGCAATCAGAACTTGAAGCATTTTAGTCATGCTTGACTTAAGGTCGTCGATCTCCATTCGAACCTCAGCATTGTGTACCTCTTGCTCTGACATCTTGCGTCTGTAATTAGATCTAGTTCGGTATCGGTGTCGAGGAATCAGCTTGACGACTCACAGGTGACACTATTAGAAGATAGAGACAGCTGGAAATGAGTAACTGGACAGACAGGCGCATGCAATGAATCATGCAAGGATGCAAATGATATGCAATGCAATGCAAACAGGATACAAAACACATGTAACAGGATCGAAGGGTTCAAGATCACAGCATAGAGTCTGGGTAAAGAACCAACCACATGGTGTGTACTAGGGTTTATGATCTGCAGAACAGGGTTCTAAAAATTTCCCATAGTCATCGATAAATATTTCGGATATTATCGGCCTACACGACTACTCGTGCGGGTTAATTATATTCTCAAGATAAACTCGTCTGAGTGTAGTATCGCATGACAACCATCACAGGTCTACACCTGGATAATCACTGCACTACATCCTAAAAAGGCCAAGTGGGGTGAAGGGTAACTAAAGGTCCTCAGCTTCACGGACTCCCAGGTCAGAATAAGTAATGTCAATACGACTACTCGCATCAGACATCAGTAATCCCAAAGGGGCCTCCACTGAGTGTGGTTATCATATGCTAGACATGTTAGGACTACTCCTGTAACACCCTAAACCCCTGAAACAATTAATAATATAATATCAGAGTAAAATAAAACATGCAACGTTTAGGATGCTACATTTAACAAACACCTGCTCATGCATACGATGTGTAACACATAAATATCACAATTAAAACATACTTAATTAATCTTCTCTACGGCAGCAGAAATTCAGCGAAAATATAACTTATTTAATACCACATAATCATCATCAAGTAAATAGAGTGATAAAAAATAATAAAACAAATAACGACAAGCGTTCCAAATCCCCGGTGTTACACATCAGATCAGACGCCGACACACGAAATAAAAGAGAAGACTCCGTCTTCACTAACTCCAACTCCGCACTAATCTTGATTATCTCCACGTTACCCATATAGAGGTAACGTTCAAACAGAAGGGGTGAGATTCTCAAATCAACATAAGAAATGCATAAGATAAGTATGAAAGAACATAATCCATATACAGCTCACCATATCATCACAACATCAACAAAACTACCATTTCCCACACATAACAGATAATCATACGATTCACAATACAATACAATATGATGCAATGCAATGAGACTCACAACTTGACTCAATGCATGTGGTACCAATTTGATCCCTTTTTCATGATCATAATTCCCGTCGGAATTTCCATATAAGTCGCTCACACCCCACATGAGCACACGACACCCGTAATCGCTCACACCCCACATAGGCACACGATTACCTCAACAACAACAACAACAACAACAACAATGCGATTCCATTTCAAGGAATCCGGATAAGATGCTCACACCCCACATAGGCACACAACTTATCACACAACTTATGCAACATGGCATGCATACAACGACAACGTACAATGACAAAAAAATGCATATGACTAACAATAAGCCAATACAACACACCACAATTATCCAACACGCAGCGTATACCTGCCAAAACATGCAACAATCGCAATCCACCGCTACAGCACGCATTCACACAACCGAATTCACCATTTCAACGTGCACCACATGATAACATCCACGAAAACCCAATTAACGCATCAAATAATTGGAATTCTGGTATTGAAATTAATTTTAACAAAAATTATGTGAAACCAGTTTTCCAACAATTCAAACGGCGACTGAAACGGACCTACGGATCAAAAGATATGGATTTTTAAAGTTTTAGAAGGTTCAGTTCGTCTCAGCTCTGCTCGCCTGATGTTCGCCCAGCGAGGCACCAGCGAATCCATTTTTGCCTGGCGAAATCCTCTTTCGCCCCATGCTCGCCCGACGAAGCAGAGGCGATTTTCCTTCCCCCATACAAATTCCAGAAACCCCTATTTTCACCCCTCGCTCGCCTCTAAGTTCGCCTGGTGACCTCCAAGCGAGGTCACCTTCGCCTGGCGAAACACCCATTCGCCTGGAGAAACTGTGCGAATCAGCAATTCTGCGATTGCGATTTTGCACGATTCAGACCCCAATCCCTCTCCAATTTCACTCACAATCAGTCCAAAAACACACATATGATCACAGATTAGCATACAAACAAGTAGGAATACATAAGCCACAATTCAACCGATAAATTTATGCATTTTTCCTCTTATCAAAACCTCCGACATACAAAGCCCTAATCCCCAAATCATCACAAACCACACATAAGGGATGATCCTAAAGGTTTATCTACCCTCATACAAATATTATGCAACCCTTAGAGATTAAAGAACCCCACTCTTACCTTAGTGACGATTCTTCGAAGGTTCTCTAAGCCCTAGCTCTGCTCCTCTCTTCCGTTCCTCTTTTCTCCCAAAATGCGATCGTTTCCAAACTGATTCTCCCTTTCTAATTTTCTCTTTTTCCTACTATAACCCTTAGACCCCTATTATGCTTTTCCTTCCTTATCCTCACTAACCACCATGAATGGATCACTTTACCCTCCCTATTTATTGTTTTTATATTATATTATTATTATTATCTTAATATTACTATTATTATTATTAGTATTATCATCTTACTAATTAAATAATAATAACAATATTTATTAATAATTCACGTTAGTATTATTAATCAATATTCCTAATATTAATTAACTAATTACTAACCACACCACTCCTTCCTACACCTTAATCTCTATAATTCTAAGGTCACTACACTACCCCTACTAAGGGCAACCCAAACACGATCAAAACACGCATAATCACACACATAAATACACAACAACATATAATTCTAATTACGAATAAAATAAAATAAAATAAATCGAGGTGTTACAACTCTCCCCCACTTAGAATATTTTCGTCCTCAAAAATTTACCTCATATAAATAACTCCGGATACGACTCTTTCATCCTGCTCTCTAACTCCTAAGTCATATTTCCACCGGCAGTGCCTCCCAACACAACCTTCACCAAAGTGATATCTTTACCTCTCAATTGCTTTACTTCGCGGTCTTTAATCTGTATTGGTAAAGCCTCAACAGTAAGGTTATCCCTTACTTCCACATTATCCATCTGAATCACATGCGACGGATCCGGAACATACTTCCGAAGCTGTGACACATGGAACACATCATGCAAATTCGACAAATTGGGTGGCAATACCACTCTGTAGGCAACAGGTCCAACCCTTGCAGAAATTTGATATGGACCAATAAATCGAGGAGTAAGCTTCTTCGACTTCAACGCACGTCCAACACTGGTCACCGGAGTGACTCTCAAGAACACATGGTCTCCTTCTTGAAACTCAAGATCTTTCCTCATCTTATCATGGTAGCTCTTCTTCCTACTCTGCGAAGCTTTCACCTTCTCCCGAATTAGCTTCACCTTTTCAGTAGTCTACTAAACAATCTCAGGTCCAAGTACTACACTCTCACCAGATTCATGCCAACATAAAGGCGTCTGACACCTCCGACCATACAAAGCTTCAAAAGGCGCCATTCTAATACTGGAATGATAATTGTTATTATAAGTGAACTCAATCAACGGAAAATGGCTATCCCAAGCACCTCCTTGTTCAAGCATACAAGCCCTCAACAAATCCTCCAAAGATTGTATAGTCCTCTCCATTTGTCCATCAATCTGTGGGTGATAAGCCGAACTCAATCTCAGTTTCGATCCGAAAGCTTCTAGCAAACTCTCCCAAAATCTGGAAGTGAACCTTGGGTCTCTATCCGACACAATACTCAACGAAACTCCATGCAACTTCACAATCACCTGAATATAAATCTCTGTCAGCCTCTACAAAGGAAAACTGATATTAATCGGGATGAAATGTGCTGATTTTGTCAGTCTATCCACTACTACCCAGATGGAGTCATGTCCTCTCGGCGTATTAGGCAACCCAGTCACAAAGTCCATAGAAATGTTGTCCTACTTCCACTCTGGAATATCTAACGGTTGCATCAAACCAACAGGTTTCTTATGTTCCACCTTCGACTTCTGACAAGTCAAACAAGCATACACAAACTTAGCCATGTCACATTTTAATCCAGGCCACCAAAATATCTTCTTCAAGTCTTGATACATTTTTGTAGCTCCTGGATGGATACTCAAACTACTTCTATGACTTTCTTCTAGAATCATTCTTTTCAACTCAGGATCATCAGGAATACAAATCCTATCACGGAACCTCAACACACCTTGTTCATCCACTCTGAATTCATTACCTTCCGCCTTTTCACTTCCAATCATCAAATCCACCAGTTTCACATCCAACTTCTGACCTTCTTTAATACTATTAAGAAAGTCATTATTGATCTTTAGCATACCCAGCATTACACTATGCGGTGTCTGTTTGCAATCCAAACTCATATCTTTGAACTGTTCAATCAATTCCAATTCTTTAACCATCATAGCAGACATATGCAACGTCTTCTGACTTAAAGCATCGGCCACGACATTAGCTTTACCGGGATGATAGTTCAAGCCGAAATCATAATCCTTTAAGAATTCCAACCACCTTCTTTGTCTCATATTCAATTCCTTCTGATCGAACAGATACCTTAAGCTCTTATGATCACTATACACTTCAAATCGAGAACGGTAAAGATAGTGCCTCCAAATTTTTAATACGAACACCACTGCAGCTAATTCCAAATCATGAGTTGGATAACTCCTCTCATGGACCCTTAACTGTCGTGAAGCATAAGCCACAAACTTACCATCCTGCATTAACACGCCTCCTAAACTCATCAAAGAAGCGTCGCAATACACTACAAACTATTCATTTGGTTCGGGTAGAATCAAAACTGGAGTTGTAGTCAATCTCTTCTTTAGCTCAATGAAACTCTTCTCGCAGTGAACATTCCACACAAACGCTTTACCTTTGCAAGTCAACTGAGTCAACGGAAGTTCCAGCTTCGAAAAGCCTTCAATAAACCTACTGTAGTAACCAGCTAAACCCAAAAAGCTTCGAATCTCAGTCACCAACTTCGGAGCCTCCCACTCTAGAACTGCATCTACCTTGGATTGGTCCACAGCAATACCATCACCTGAAATAACATGACCAAGAAAGCTCACCTCTCTTAACCAAAATTCGCACTTAGACAACTTGGCATATAGCTTATTTTCCTTCAACACTTGTAGCACGATCCGTAAATGCTCAGCATGTTCCCCTTCTGACTTAGAATAGATTAGAATAGCGTCAATAAAGACAACCACAAATTGATCCAAGTAAGCATGAAAAATTCGATTCATATACTCCATGAATACACTAGGTGCATTAGTAACTCCGAACGGCATCACCACATACTCATAATGTCCATATCGAGTTCTGAAGGCCGTCTTCTGAATATCTTCGTTATTTACCTGTATCTGATGATAACCCAATCTCAAATCAATCTTGCTAAACACACGGGCACCCACTAACTGATCCATCAAGTCATCTATTCTTGGAAGCGGATATTTGTTCTTAATCGTTACTTTATTCAGCTGTCTGTAATCAATACATAACCTCATACTACCATCCTTTTTCTTTACCAACAACACCGGAGCTCCCCAAGGCAATACACTTGGTCTCACAAATTTCTTTTCTAACAACTCTTCCAGTTGCTTCTTTAACTCTGTTAATTTTGATGTCGACATCCTGTATGGTGCCATAGAAATAGGTCTGGTACCAGGGACAAGATCAATAGTCAACTCCACTTCTCTCTCCAACGGCACATCAGTAATATCATCTGGAAGCACTTATGGGAATTCACGCACTACTTATAATTCATTAATCACTGACTTACTCTCCACTGACAAGGATGCAAACAATGCAAGCACTTGAACCTCTTCTTCTAAGAGCTTTCTCAACTCTCTAGCAGATAGAAAACCATTTTCCTCTCCTTCTTCGGGAGCAAGAAATCACACCAACTTGTTAAAATAGTTAATATGAACGTGATTAAACTCCAACCAGTTCATACCCAAGATCACATCGAGACCTCCCAACGGTAAGCAAATAAGATCCACACCCAAGTCCTTATCAAAGATCGATAGTGGACAATTCAAACAGACTAAAGAAGTGGTCATCGATCCCTTTGCTGGAGTTTCGACAACCATATCTCCCTTCATAGGAGAAACAACAAGGCCTAGCCTTCTCACACAATCAACAGCAATAAAAGAGTGAGTAACACCAGTATCAATAATAGCAATCAAAGGCATATTATTAATATAGCATGTACCTCTGATCAGTCTGTCATCACTAGAAGTTTGAGTCCCTGTTAAAGCAAACACCTTTCCTCCATTCGAAGTTTGCTTTGGTTTCTGGCAACGAGTACTAATATGGCCCTGTTCTCTACAGTTGTAACAAGTCACCACATTAACTTTGCAGTCAACAATCAGATGTTCTGCCTGTCTGCACTTGAAGTATTTCTTCACATCACTCATGCACTCACTGACACGATGACCTAGCTCACCACACCTGTAACACTTAAGAGGAGCAGGGGCACCTCCACCACTCAGATTCTTTCCATCAGTATGTTTCTGTTTACCCTTCTCAGCTGGAGCTGCATAAGGCTTCCCACGGTTCATCGGTTGTTTTCCCCTCCTCTCGGCCTGTCCTTTATAGTGAGTCGATCAAGCCTTGCTATCCTCCTCAAAGATCCTGCAACAGTCCACCAAATCTAGAAATCTTCTGATCCGCTGATAACCAATTGCCTGTTTGATCTCAAGCCTCAATCTATTCTCAAACTTGACACACTTTGAGAACTCAGCAGTTGCCGCATTGTAGTGAGGGTAAAACTTAGCAAGGTCTGAGAATTTGGCAGCATACTCTGTAATCGTCATGTTACCCTGCTTCAGTTCCAGAAATTCGATCTCTTTCTTTCCTCTGACATCTTCAGGAAAATATTTCCTCAAGAACTCCCTACTGAACACAGCCCAAGTGATTGCCTCTCCTGTTACTCCCAACAGTTGATGAGTGCTAACCCACCAATCATCAGCCTCCTCAACCAGCATGTGAGTACCTAACCGTACCTTCTGTGCTTCAGGACATTCCATAACCCAAAAGATTCTCTCGATCTCCTTCATCCAAGCCTGAGCCCCATCCAGATCATATCTTCCCTTGAAGGTAGGCGGCATATTCTTCCAAAACTCATCGTTCTCGCTAGCATGAGGCGAATTCTGCACTGTCTGAGCAACAGCCTGTAAAGCAGCAGCAATAGCAGCATCATTCCTTCCAGCCATTCTAAATCTGTAACACGCCAACAATAGAACACAATGGTTAAGGAAACGACATCGACAGTAATCAACTGTCACACGACAACAACTCGACAACTTGGCCGGACGGACCGACATGCTCTGATACCACTATGTAACACCCTAAACCCCCAAAACAATTAATAATAGAATATCAGAGTAAAATAAAACATGCAACATTTAGGATGCTACATTCAACAAACACCTGCTCATGCATACGATGTGTAACACATAAATATCACAATTAAAACATACTTAATTAATCTTCTCTACGGTAGCGAAAATATAACATACCCAATTAACTCATCAAATAATTGGAATTCTTGTATTGAAATTAATTTTAACAAAAAGTATGTGAAACCAGCTTTCCAATGATTCAAACGGCGACTGAAACGGACCTACGGATCAAAAGATACGGACTTTTAAAGTTTTAGAAGGTTCAGTTTGTCTCAGCTCTGCTCGCCTGATGTTCGCCCAACAAGGCACCAGCGAATCCATTTTCGCCTGGCGAAATCCCCTTTCGTCCCATGCTCGCCCGACGAAGCAGAGGTGAATTTACTCCCCCCATACAAATTCCAGAAACCCCTACTTTCACCCCTCGCTTGCCTCTCAGTTCGCCTAGCGACCTCCAAGCGAGGTCACCTTCGCCTGGCGAGACACCAATTCGCCTGGAGAAACTGCGCGAATCAGCAATCCTACTATTGCGATTCTGCACGATTCAGACCCCAATCCCTCTCCAATTTCACTCACAATCAGTCCAAAAACACACATATGATCACATATTAGCATACAAACAAGTAGGAATACATAAGCCACAATTCAACCGATAAATTTATGCATTTTTCCTCTAATCAAAACCTCCGACATACAAAGCCCCAATTCCCAAATCAACACAAACCACACATAAGGGATGATCCTAAAGGTTTATCTACCCTCATACAAATATTATGCAACCCTTAGAAATTAAAGAACCCCACCCTTACCTTAGTGACGATTCTTCGAAGGTTCTCTAAGCCCTAGCTCTGCTCCTCTCTTCCGTTCCTCTTTTCTCCCAGAATGCGATCGTTTCCAAACTGATTCTCCCTTTCCAATTTTCTCTTTTTCCTACTATAACCCTTAGACCCCTATTATGCTTTTCCTTTCTTATCCTCACTAACCACCATGAACGGACCACTTTGCCCTCCCTATTTCTTGTTTTTACATTATATTATTATTATTATCTCAATATTATTATTATTATTATCTTACTAATTAAATAATAATAACAATATTTCTTAATAATTCACGTTAGTATTATTAATCAATATTCCTAATATTAATTAACTAATTACTAACCACACCACTCCTTCCTACACCTTAATCTCTATAATTCTAAGGTCACTACCTCCTACTAAGGGCAACCCAAACACGATCAAAACATGCATAATCACACACATAAATGCACAACAACATATAATTCTAATTACGAAAAAAATAAAATAAAATAAATCGGGGAATTACAACTCCCAACAGCTAACTATTAATTATACCACAATCCTATCATATGTGTACTCTCAAGTCCGGGTTAAGACTTATCTCACCACTCAAAGTAACCACCATGCATACAGAAAAACCCAAGCACAACAGGCATATATACAGATATTTACAAATATAAAATTATACAAGCAAGCAAACATATAGCAAACACAAATACAAACAAGGTGGGCTTAACCCTCTTAGGGGAGATTCCCCAGTGAAGTCGTCATTTTCTATCGCGCTGAGAATCGGATATCACGTTATTAATTAACTTGAATCACAAATCATGAAATTCACCACCGAGCTTTGATTTATCCAAAGGAAAGGGTAAAGATTGAAGAAAACCTTAATTGCGCTATGTAACAACAAAGCTAGAGATCTAAAGTTCGGGGGTTAGTTATACCTAGGGAAGGTGTTAGCATCCTAAGTATCTGTAGTACTCTACATGAACCTCTTGTTAGTATTTGTGTTATGTTATTGTTTGCTTGCTAAGGAAAATGTGCTAAGGGAAAGACCTAGGGGTTTATTTACTATGTATGATCGCCAAGACATCGCATCTCGTGCCTACGTATCCTGACGGGAATGGAATCAGAGCATTCGTAGTTCCCCTCACTATGGGGTAAAAGGGTGTAAAAAGAAAAGGTTGAAAAATAAAAAGTTTACTCGCAAAGGATTGGGGCCCTTGTGCCTACATATTCTCAAATGGAACTTGAGAAATTAGAGCGTCCGTAGTTCGTGTTACGGGTGAAAAAGCTTGAAAGCAAAGCTTGTGAGGATTGATTGTAAAGGTGAAGATATTAATGGCTATCTCTTATGAAAGGATTTGAATGAAAGGTTAAAGGTTGTAAAGGGAGAAGAGATTAATGGCTATCTCTATGACAAGGTTAATTATAAATGTAAAGCCAAAGGTGGCAAATGGGGAAGAGATTAATAGTTATCTCTATGGAGAGTTAAAGGAAGGGTTAAAGGTTATAAGAGATTAATGGCTATCTCTTAGGAAGGCTAATGGTTTGTAGATGAAATTGGTTTAAAAGTCCTAAGGTTGAATTAGTCTTAATATGTGAATGGACAAGGAATGAATGTAACACCCTTCTAAACCCCGCATAAAACATACAATAAATCAGAGTAAATGATCATGCTATTCATTTAAGGGTGTCACACATAATCATAAAACACCTGTCATGCTCATTAACACTTTAGTAATTTCATGTTTTTCAAAACTTCTCTTATCATGTGGCAGCGGATTCCAAATAATCATAAAAGACATAAAGAGAGTTTCATGCTTATCACATTAATAAACGAAACTTGGGCATAAAAGCCAACTTCATACAAACCAAGTAAGCATAAAGCATAAAGTAGAGTACATAGTATATCTCTAAAACATAAAACAACGATCCCAGTGTTACATGATCAGAGCATGACTCGACCCAACATAAACAAAGACGCTAAACAGCTGCATCAGCGGCTACCTCGCGCTTCGAGCAAGTCTACTCCTCGGCACCTGAGCGATGTCGTATAAAACATCATTCCAACAGAAGGGAGAGAATTCACATCAATATTGAAATTATAAGATAATGATTATTGTAAAACATATAAACACAAATAATAAATAATCTCACACTTCAATATTCATCAACAAGTATCACCCAAGTATCCACACAATTCATATCAAATTCCAATACTCAACAAGTCACAATCACACACATACTTCCATATAACAATCATATATGCCATGCTACTCGATGCAAACTCAATGCAACTCATGCTATGTGGTACCAACACTTGTTATTTTTTTTTGTTTTTACATTTAAACCGGGTCCGTCCCCTAGACCAATAACAAAACAAAAGCCCGTCCCCTAGGCTTTCAAACCCCATTCGGCGTTAGGTTTGGGACAAGTCAATAATTCTCACGGAATTACCAAACATTGCCTCTTGACACAAATGATGCGTATGCAATCAATAACAATATGCAATTAAGATCATTCTCTAATCTTAATATCATGCATATCCTCAATAATTCATTACATTTGAATTATCACACAATTGCACACACAACACATTTTCATAATCAAGGTACTCATACTTTAAACATCATCCTCACAATTATGATGTAAAAAAAAACAAAAAAACATTTTCTATAACTCAAGCAAGGCGCCCTGTAGCATCATGATGTAGAAAAACAAAGATTCACATTTCATTTCTACCAAATTTTGCGCTACGACATTTATATAGAGGTAGTAAAATATGCGCTACAGTAATAATTGTGCTACAAGGGAACAGGCGGTACAGTAAATATATTAGGGGATTACCTACCAATTTGTTTCATTTATAAATCCCTGTTTTCTATAATTCTTACTACTCCACAATATCATATTTTATATGACTAAAAAGTGTTGTTCTACTGTTCCTAATTTATGAAATAACACTTTCATGTGGCTTACTATTAATTACTATGTATATTAATACATTCTATTGACATTCAAGACATAGAACACTACAATACTTTTATCCCACTTTTTCGTTGGATGCTAAGAACTTATATATATATATATATATATATATATATATATCCTTTGGTTTTCAAGAAAACAAGAAAACAAGCTACAGTTATTAGTTCTAAGCATATATCACTTTTTCATCACCCTACCAAGTGGCCTGCGGTACTACTATTCTTAATAATATCAGTATCACTTTCTTTTGGGGAATTAAAATATGCTACAGTGTGATATGGGTCAAATGCCAATTAAATTGTTTTATATTAAACCACAATTCGTTAACAGTGAAACAACAGATAGCGCTACAGGGACGAAATACAGGAACATTTCCAATTTCCAACTCTAATGAGTACTCTAAATATTAAATGGGTCTTTAAAATATCACCAAAAATCAATTCTAAACATCCAAAAAATTTAGTAATTTCAGAATTTAATCATAACCTAAAAAATTCAGTTTCATAGAAAATTTTGAGATTTTATTTTAACACTATTTCTACCCAATAATCAACACCCAATAACCCCAATAATGACAGAAAAACTCACCCTTACCTTGGATTTCTTGGTGATTTTCTCTTGCTCTATGGTTTTCTCTTCTTCTCCTCTTCCTCCTTTTCCTCCTCTTTTCAGATTTTTGCTTTCTAACCTTACTAACTTCTACACTAAAACCCTACTATACATTCAATAAAATGGGCATAACTCACCAATATTAATTTTACTGTTAACACCTCCCTTAAAGCCCACTAATTTCCAACAACTATAATATCATATAAAATATAATAGATCAAATATTTTACTAAATACTAACAATCTAATTAAAATAAATAATTAGATAAATTCCACAATTCAATTTATTTTCAAATAATAAATTAAATCACATATTTCAATTTAATCACTTAAATCAATTAATTCACACAAATTAAATAAACCAATTAATTTATATAAACTCAATAAACTATATAAATCAATTAATTCATATAAATTCACTAAATCAAGTAATTCATGTAAATCAAATATTTTCAAATAAATTAGATAAATCACATAAATCAATATTTAATAAAATCACTCAATAATTAATATAAATAATTAATTAATAAAAATCGGGGTGTTACAACTCTCCCCCACTTAAAAGATTTTCGCCCTCGAAAATTACCTCAAACGAATAACTCGGGATATGACTCCCTCATCTGACTCTCAAGCTCCCAAGTCACGTTTCCACCGGTCGGTCCTCCCCAAGCGACCTTCACCAACGCGATCTCTTTACCTCGAAGTTGCTTCAGCTCTCGATCCTCAATCTGCATAGGTGATGTCTCCACAGTCAGGTTATCTCTCACCTGCACATCATCTACTTGGACTACATGAGACGGATCCGCAATGTATTTCCTCAACTGAGATACATGGAACACGTCATGGAGATTAGCAAGCGACGGCGGCAAAGCGATCCGATAGGCTACCTCTCCTATCCTTTGCAAGATTTGATAAGGACCAATGAAACGCAGTGTCAACTTACGCGACTTCAACGCCCTACCAACGCCAGTTATCGGAGTGACTCGAAGAAACACATGATCTCCTTCTTGAAACTCAAGTGCTTTTCTCCTCTTGTCATGATAACTCTTCTGACGACTCTGAGAAATCTTCATCTTCTCCTGAATCATCTTAATCTTATCAGTGGTTTGTTGAATGATCTCGGGTCCAACCACGACGCTCTCTCCCGACTCATACCAGCACAACAGTGTCCTACACCGCCTACCATATAATGCCTCAAACGGTGCCATACCGATACCAGAATGAAAGCTGTTATTGTAAGTGAACTCAATCAAAGACAAGTAGCTATCCCAAGCTCCTCCTTTCTCCAACACACAAGCTCTCAAAAGATCCTCAAGTGACTGAATTGTCCTCTCAGTCTGTCCATCGGTCTGCGGATGATAAGCAGAACTCAATCGCAACTTCGTACCCAATGTACCTTGCAAACTTTCCCAAAATCTCGAAGTAAACCTCGGATCTCTATCTGACACAATGCTAGATGGAATACCATGCAAACTAACAATTCTCTCAATGTACAGCTTCGCCAATTTCTCCAACGGGTAATCCATACGCATAGGAATAAAGTGAGCAGATTTCGTCAATCTGTCCACAATAACCCAAATAGCTTCAAAGTTACCCGGTGTTCTAGGTAAACCAGAAACAAAATCCATAGATATTCTATCCCATTTCCACTCAGGAATAGATAACGGTTGCATCAGACCCGACGGTTTCTAATGCTCAATCTTTGACTTCTGGCAAGTCAAACAAGAATACACAAACTCGGCAATATCCTTCTTCATACGAGGCCACCAAAATACTTTCCTCAAATCTTGGTACATCTTAGTAGCACCCGGATGAATACTTAGTCCACTACGATTTCCTTCCTCAAGAATACTCTTCTTCAGCTCAACAATGTCCGAAACATAAACTCTATCACGACATCTCATGATACCGTTCTCATCAATCCGGAAATCACCACCTTGACCTTGATTGATCAAAGTCAACCGATCAACCAAACTCAAATCAGATTTTTGACCTCCTCGAATCTCATCGAGAATGCTACTAGTAAGCTTCAACATACCAAGTCTAACTCCATAAGAAGTCTTCTCACACACCAAACTCAAATCACGAAATTGCTCAATCATTTCCAACTCTTTTACCATCATCATTGACATATGCAAGGATTTCCTACTCAATGCATCAGCTACCACGTTTGCCTTACCCGGATGGTAATTCAAACCAAAATCATAATCTTTCAAAAGTTCCAACCATCTCCTTTGCCTCGCATTCAATTCTTTCTGATCAAAGAGATACTTTAAACTCTTATGATCACTATACACCTCAAATCTCGTACCAAACAAGTAATGCCTCCAAAGTTTCAACACAAACACAACAGCGGCCAACTCTAAGTCATGCGTCGGATAATTCCTCTCATGCACTTTAAGTTTCCTTGAAGCATAAGCTACAACTTGCCGATTTTGCATTAACACACCTCCCAAACCCATCAAAGAAGCATCACAATACACAACAAATGGTTCTGACGGATTCAGTAAAATCAAAACAGGAGCTGTAGTTAATCTTCTCTTAAGTTCTTGAAAACTTTCCTCACACTTTGCATCCCAAACAAAAGCTTGACCCTTCCTAGTCAATAGCGTCAATGGCAAAGATAACTTAGAAAATCCTTCAATAAACTTTCGATAGTAACCTGCTAAACCAAGAAAACTTCTAATCTCAAAAACTGATTTGGAGCTTCCCATTGTGATACAGCTTCAACCTTCGACGGATCAACTGCAATACCTCTACTCAAAATCACATGTCCAAGAAAACTAACTTCCTTTAACCAAAACTCGCACTTAGAAAGTTTAGCATACAACTGCTTCTCTCTCAACACAGATAACACAATCTTCAGATGCTCAGCATGTTCCTTTTCACTCTTCGAATAGATCAAAATATCATCAATGAACACAACCACAAACTTGTCCAAATAAGGATGGAAAATCCTATTCATGTACTCCATAAATACACCTGGTGCATTAGTCACACCAAATGGCATCACAGAATACTCGTAATGTCCATACCTCGTTCGGAAAGCAGTCTTCTGAATATCTTCAGCCTTCACACGAATCTGATGATACCCAGATCTCAAATCTATCTTACTAAACACACTTGCACCAACCAACTGATCCATCAAATCATCAATCCTCGGAAGTGGATACTTATTCTTGATAGTCACCTTGTTTAATTGTCTATAGTCCACACAAAGTCTCATAGAACCCTCTTTCTTCTTAACCAACAAAACTGGTGCACCCCACGGTGAAACACTTGGACGAATAAACCTCTTCTCAAGCAAATCTTCAAGTTGACTCTTCAACTCTTTCAACTCCGATGCGGACATACGATATGGAGCCATCGATACCGGACTAGTTCCAGAAACTAAGTCGATCGAAAACTCCACCTCGCGTTCCGGCGGTAAATCACTTATCTCATCAGGAAAAACTTCTGGAAAGTCACGAACAATTGGTAAGGTATCAATTGCTCCACTTTCACTAATGCTCAAAATTGCCATCAACATAAACACCTTGGCACCATCTTGCACTGACTCATTCACTTGCTTAGCAGACATAAACAAGTCTCCTTCATTCTCAGGTTCAAGGAAAATAACCGTTTTATCAAAACAGTTAATATAAACACGATTGAATTCCAACCAATTCATCCCAAGAATAACATCAAGTTGATCTAAGTAAAGACACACTAAATCAACTCCAAAGTCTCTACCAAAAATACTCAACGGACAATTCAAACACACATATGGGGTAGTTACTGAACCCATAGCAGGAGTATCAATAACTATACCACCACTCATAACAGACAACTCAAGATTCAATCTTTTCACACAATCCAAAGAAATAAAATAATGTGTAGCTCCAGTATCAATTATAGCAACCAAAGGTATACCATTAATGAAGCACGTACCTCGGATCAAACGATCTTCACTAGCAGTCTCAGATCCTGATAGAGCAAACACCTTTCCTTTCGCTTGAGCCTTCTTTGGTTTGTCACACTTGGTACTAATGTGCCCTTGCTCACCACAGTTTTAGCAAGTCACACTTGCACCGCTTCTGCACTCCATAGCTTTGTGGCCTGGCTTGCCACACTTGAAGCATTTCCGCTCCACACTTGTGCACTCAAGAGCACGATGTCCTTCAACACCACATCTATAACACTTAACTGGAGTAGAAGTTCCTCCCCCACTCGGCTTCTTGCTACCACCAGCGTTCTGTTTCCCCTTATCAGCAAGAGTCACATACGGCTTTCCTCTGAATTGACCTTTTCTTTTCTTATCATTCAAACTCTTATAGTGTCCAAATCGAGCTCTACTATCCTCATCATAGATCCTGCTTTTGTTCACCAACTCAGAAAATCGCCTAATCTCCTGATAACCAATGGCTTGCTTGATTTCAGGCCTCAGACCATTCACATACTTAAGACACTTGGATCTTTCAGCACTAGAAGCATTGTAGTGAGGACAATACTTAATCAGCTCTTCAAATCTTGTTGCATACTCAGCCACAGTTAAGTTACCTTGCTTCAATTCAAGAAACTCAATTTCCTTCCTCCCATGAACATCTTCGGGAAAGTACTTCTCCAAAAATGCATCCTTGAAAAGATCCCAAGTAATATCAATCTCATCTTCTTCAAACCGTTGGCGAGTGTTATTCCACCAGTGCTCAGCTTCCTTCACCAGCATGTGAGTGCCAAACTGCACCTTCTGCTTATCTGAACAGTTCATGACTCGAAAGATTTTCTCGATCGCTTCTAGCCATTCTTGTGCTTGATCAGGATCGTGTGTTCCCTTGAACGACGGTGGATTGTTCTTCTGGAACCTTCCTAAAGAACGGAACTCATCATTAGCATTGTTTCCAACATTTGCATGACCTTGCTGAATCTGTCCAATTGCTTCAGCCAACATCTCCAATGCTGCAGCAATCGCATCATCATTCCTACCCGCATCATTCCTACTTGCAACCATAGCTCTTGAATCCAACAACAAATCCTCGTTAGAATAAACAATACTGATAGTGCTACACACACATATCAAGTACAAAAGAAACTAAACACGCTAACAACTTGGTCAACTGACCGACCTTGCCCTAATACCACTAATGTAACACCCTTCTAAACCCTGCATAAAACATACAATAAATCAGAGTAAATGATCATGCTATTCATTTAAGGGTGTCACACATAATCATAAAACATCATAAAACACCTGTCATACTCATTAACACTTTAGTAATTTCATGCTTTTCAAAACTTCTCTTATCATGTGGCAGCAGATTCCAAATAATCATAAAAGACATAAAGAGAGTTTCATGTTTATCACATTAATAAACGAAACTTGGGCATAAAAGCCAACTTCATACAAACCAAGTAAGCATAAAGCATAAAGTAGAGTACATAGTATATCTCTAAAACATAAAACAACGATCCCAGTGTTACATGATCAGAGCATGACTCGACCCAACATAAATAAAGACGCTAAACAGCTGCATCAGCGGCTACCTCGCGCTACGAACAAGTCTACTCCTCGGCACCTGAGCGATGTCGTATAAAACATCATTCCAACAGAAGGGTGAGAATTCACATCAATATTGAAATTATAAGATAATGATTATTGTAAAACATATAAACACAAATAATAAATAATCTCACACTTCAATATTCATCAACAAGTATCACCCAAGTATCCACACAATTCATATCAAATTCCAATACTCAACAAGTCACAATCACACACATACTTCCATATGACAATCATATATGTCATGCGACTCGATGCAAACTCAATGCAACTCATGCTATGTGGTACCAACACTTGTTATTTTTTTTCGGTTTTTACATTTAAACCGGGTCTGTCCCCTAGACCAATAACAAAACAAAAGCCCGTCCCCTAGGCTTTCAAACCCCATTCGGCGTTAGGTTTGGGACAAGTCAATAATTCCCACGGAATTACCAAACATTGCCTCTTGACACAAATGATGCGTATGCAATCAATAACAATATGCAATTAAGATCATTCCCTAATCTTAATATCATGCGTATCCTCAATAATTCATCACATTTGAATTATCACACAATTGGACACACAACACATTTTCATAATCAAGGTACTCATACTTTAAACATCATCGTCACAATCATGATGTAAAAAAAAACAAAAAAACATTTTCTATAACTCAAGCAAGGCGCCCTGTAGCATCATGATGTAGAAAAACAAAGATTCACATTTCATTTCTACCAAATTTTGCGCTACGACATTTATATAGAGGTAGTAAAATATGCGCTACAGTAATAATTGTGCTACAAGGGAACAAGCGGTACAGTAAATATATTAGGGGATCACCTACCAATTTGTTTCATTTATAAATCCCTGTTTTCTATAATTCTTACTACTCCACAATATCATATTTTATGACTAAAAAGTGTTGTTCTACTGTTCCTAATTTATGAAATAACACTTTCATGTGGCTTACTATTAATTGCTATGTATATTAATACATTCTATTGACATTCAAGGCATAGACACTACAATACTTTTATCCCACTTTTTCGTTGGATGCTAAGAACTTATATATATATATATATATATATATATATCCTTTGGTTTTCAAGAAAACAAGAAAACAAGCTACAGTTATTAGTTCTAAGCATATATCACTTTTTCATCACCCTACCAAGTGGCCTGCGGTACTACTATTCTTAATAATATCAGTATCACTTTCTTTTGGAGAATTAAAATATGCTACAGTGTGATATGGGTCAAATGCCAATTAAATTGTTTTATATTAAACCACAATTCGTTAACAGTGAAACAACAGATAGCGCTACAGGGACGAAATACGGGAACATTTCCAATTTCCAATTTCCAACTCTAATTAGTACTCTAAATATTAAATGGGTCTCTAAAATATCACCAAAAATCAATTCTAAACATCCAAAAAATTTAGTAATTTCAGAATTTAATCTTAACCTAAAAAATTCAGTTTCATAGAAAATTTTGAGATTTTATTTTAACACTATTTCTACCCAATAATCAACACCCAATAACCCCAATAATGAGAGAAAAACCCACCCTTACCTTGGATTTCTTGGTGATTTTCTCTTGCTCTATGGTTTTCTCTTCTTCTCCTCTTCCTCCTTTTCCTCCTCTTTTCAGATTTTTGCTTTCTAACCTTACTAACTTCTACACTAAAACCCTACTATACATTCAATAAAATGGGCCTAACTTACCAATATTAATTTTACTGTTAACACCTCCCTTAAAGCCCACTAATTTCCAACAACTATAATATCATATAAAATATAATAGATTAAATATTTTACTAAATACTAACAATCTAATTAAAATAAATAATTAGATAAATTCCACAATTCAATTTATTTTCAAATAATAAATTAAATCACATATTTCAATTTAATCACTTAAATCAATTAATTCACACAAATTAAATAAACCAATTAATTTATATAAACTCAATAAACTATATAAATCAATTAATTCATATAAATTCACTAAATCAAGTAATTCATGTAAATCAAATATTTTCAAATAAATTAGATAAATCACATAAATCAATATTTAATAAAATCACTCAATAATTAATATAAATAATTAATTAATAAAAATCGGGGTGTTACAATGAACACAATGGAATGTGTGTCAATTAATTAATCAAAGTATTTTTTTTTAAATAGAACCAAAACTCTAATAAATAAATAAAAGAGTACAAATATTTTTGATATTTTTTAATATGAAATGAAATAAATAAAAAGGATGAATAAAATGTTTTCTTTGATTTTTAAGGTTTAAATTAAAAATAAACAAAGATGAACAATTAATACAAAAATAATAAATATTTTGGGATTTTTTAATATGAAAAATAAAATAAGAAGAAAATAAAGGAAAATGTTTTTATTTTTATTTTTAAGGTTTAAAAAAAATGAAATCAAACATGGTTAACCAATATCCATTTTCATGGGGGTTTCACTCAACATTTCAAAACAAACACAATGGTAACTTGAATGGGTGAAAATTATACCTTAAGGAGGGAGTTCAAAAAATAAGAAAGTTTACCTATTGGAGTGTGTCCAATGCACCTTCTAGAGTACTTCCAGATGAGATGTGATTATGTTTATAACTTCACTGAGCCCCCAGAAGTGTGTTGGAATGCTGGGTTTCAATGCATTGGATGAGTTATATTTGATATAAGGGAATTGGAAAAAATCGGGAGATTCGAGTTTTCGACTCTTATGTGACAATGGATTTGATTAGAATATGATGTTTGGAAGAATTTCATGACAATTTCCCTTTAATTATAAATGTAAAGCCAAAGGTGGCAAATGGAGAAGAGATTAATAACTATCTCTATGGAGAGTTAAAGAAAGGGTTAAAGGTTACAAGAGATTAATGACTATCTCTTGGGAAGGCTAATGGTTTGTAGATGAAATTGGTTTAAAAGTCCTAAGGTTGAATTAGTCCTAATATGTGAATAGACAAGGAATGAACAAAATGGAAGGTGTGTCAATTAATTAATCAAAGTGTTTTTTTTTAAATAGAACCAAAACTCTAATAAATAAATAAAAGAGTAAAAATATTTTTGATATTTTTTAATATGAAAATCAAATAAATAAAAAGGATGAATAAAATGTTTTCTATGATTTGTAAGGTTTAAATTAAAAATAAACAAAGATAAACAATTAATACAAAAATAATAAATATTTTGGGATTTTTTAATATGAAAAATAAAATAAGAAGAATATAAAGGAAAATGTTTTTATTTTTATTTTTTAAGGTTTAAATAAAATGAAATCAAACATGATTAACAAATACCCATTTTCATGGGGTTTTCACTCAACATTTCAAAACAAACACAATGGTAACTTGAATAGGTGAAAATGATACCTTAAGGAGGGAGTTCAAAAAATCAAAAAAGTTTACCTATTGGAGTGTGTCCAATGCACCTTCTAGAGTACTTCCAAATGAGATATGATTATGTTTATAACTTCACTGAGCCCCCAGAAGTGTGTTGGAATGCTGGGTTTCAATGCATTGGATGAGTTATATTTGATATAAGGGAAGTGGAAAAAATCGGGAGATTCGAGTTTTCGACTCTTATGTGACAATGGATTTAATTAGAATATGATGTTTGGAAGAATTTCATGACCATTTCCCTTGAATTCTTCTTGAATGAATCCCCAAAAAATCTCCCCTAATGAAGAAAACAAAAGGGCTATATATATGATTCTTGATCCTCTCCATTCTTGAGTACCAGGTCCGCCTTGAGTATCAGCTCTTAATTACAAGTTTGCCACCAGTAATTACGAAACTGCCACTAGTAGTGTAAATGAGAAGATCACTATTTACAAAATTGCCATTAAGCGATGCTGATCCTCATGTTGATCTTCACGCTGATCCTCAACTGCTTTTCGATAATTACAACTTTACCATTGTTTGGTGCTCACGTATGGTATATTCCTTCCTTGATCCCCAAGCATGCACAAATATTACCATTTTTCCATTGAGTGATGTTGATCCTCACGCTGATCCTCAACTACTTTTTGTTATTACAAAAATGTCATTGGGTAATTACAATTTTGCCATTGCCTTCCTTCTTAATCCTCACACATTATTACAACTTTGCCATTGCATTATTTTTTTATCCTTTTTGTGTTTCTTTCAAACATATGATTTTCTTTCTTCGATTTTCTCAACTCAACTTGACCAAACTCAATTAAGTCCCACACTTTCTCGATTATTGACTCGGAAAGTCCGTAGTTGACAAAAAAAAGTCAAAAGTCAAACTTTGACTTTGAGAATATGTTGACTTTTTAGCAATTGACCCAAATTCTTCAACTATCAATAGATCAAATTTCTTGAGCCATTTAAATCATATGAATAGGCCATAAAGATGCATTTGAAACCTTTGAATCACGTTCTAAGTTATGAGATCCTGGTGAACGTGAATTGATGCACACTCAAACTTGATTATTGATGGAGGGAAACTCTTGATCACCATGAATGAGTGGAGGTTCTTGAGAAGTGGAGAGTCACTCAAATCATTGATTGATCATTTGCATGATCTTCTTGAAGTAAAACCTATCTCGTAAGCAAAGCAAGTAAAACACATATATTTTTTTGTATTTTCAAATGGGGTTAGCAAAATATAATAACACGCACAAATGATGCAAATGATGCAAATGAATGTGGAATCTTAGGGTTAAAAATTAGGGTATGACATATAGTCTATTGAGTTTCTTCTTTTTGGCTGTTAACAAGCATAATGAAGATTGTGTGATCTTCTAAGTATATAAACACACTTGGAGTTATCTGGAACTATTTTATCTGCGTGTACACCTTTGTGATAAATAAAGTTTAATTTTACTCGAGATATATTACCAGTAAACTATGAATATAAATTTTTGTCTTTCAATTTATGTTTTAATATTGTGCAGTTTTTATCAAATGATGCATGTATCTCATTATGCTGCATTTCAATCAATTGATTCACTAATTCTAAGCCCTTACAAAGATCACCCTTACAATTCCCAATTAGTTCCTTATCCTATCATGAGGATATTCAACTCAATTAATTATGGTATTTACAAGGTTTCTAGCCTGATCAGTCCATGCACATCCATTTTCTCCTTCGCTTGGTCTAATATTGTAGTTTCAACATATTTAAAAAAATATGGATATTTCGTGCACACACTTCTAAACTGCATGACAAGATTGACATATGACTCCTTTATAGAATAATTTATTGTTTCTAAGGATTCATTATGGGTTTGAATATTTGAATAAGTTTGACTATTTTCCCGTCTTCACCCTTGATTTAATTGCTTCCCAAAATATTCTTTATTCTATCTCTCACATTTTTTGTTATACGATATCTACACATTAAATCATAGGATGTAAGAAATACTTTCGCAACAAAATTCATCAATGAAGTATCACAACTCATGACAATCACTTGTGACATGTTTTATGAGCCTTTCAGCATATTACAACATGTTTCTAAAGTCCATATAATATTATACTCTTTTTTACATTCCAAAAAGGAAAACCAACTGAATAAGTTATCTTTGAAGAAGTAAAACCAATAATTTCAAGAATAGTAGGCATGTACTTGTTGGTCTTATACGTTACATCGATTATCAATACAGTGGAAAATGTGTTAAACAACTAGATGGATTCAAGATACGTCTAAATATATCTCAAATAGACTTAACATCCTCACACACTCTATAAACATAGTGATGCTTATCCAACTTTTTAACAATCATTATATTTCAAATCTTGGACCCCTAATCGCATTGTTGTTTATAGGTAAGAAATTGTAAACTTGCTTAGTATTTGATATATTTTTTAGTCTTTTTCGTTTCAAAGTTATGAGTATATTTTTAGGTTGAACCATGTTCATCGTCATCTTAGAAACAATTTTCTTCTCTTCTTAATCTAAATGATTGATAATCAGATAATTGGCTAACTTGTGACTCAATCCATAATTATGAACACCATAAATCATACTAAATGACCAAACATTATTCGCCTTGTGGTACACGCGCAACTTAAAAGGACATCCACATTTCCTTATTCTGGTGGAATTCTGGATAAGTTCTTTATACTGACCACTTCTTTTGCATCCCATTGTAACAAATGTATGTCTTCTATCAGAAATAAAATCTGACCTCCGGATTACTATCCTAAAACCTAATTTAGCCACTTTTGCATTGACCCATTTAAGCATATGATCACATAACGTAAACTCATGTTTAGTGATAAGTTCTTTCCCAACATCAACGTGTACAACACCGAGTTTAGGATCTTTCGACAAACCATCGTTTGATACATTGACTTGATTGATAACATCAGGGTGCATCATACCTACAATCAATGAAAAATATGAGAATTCAAACAATTATTCAAAACGTCTAAATGTTATAATCCAAAAGGCTTCAGTTGTTCAGATGATTCTCATAACATTCACAAAAAACCAAATTGTGATTAAATGATAAGAGATATAAATGTACATCACTTATAACTTAAGACGATTATGATATTTCTAATGTCGAAATACAATTGAATTGTGTTATCAAACGAAATTATTGAATAAGAAAAAACATTTTAGAGAGTTTAAGGAAATATATTATATAATCATAAGTAAAAGGGGATGGGAGGGCAGGCGAGAGGAAGATTCACTGGATGAGGTGGGATAAATTGACAAGATCAAAGATGGGGGGAGGCATGGGATTTAGAGGCTTCAGCGATTTCAATCAATGCCTTTTGGGGAAATAACTTTGGAGACTTATGAAGGAAGATGGATCCTTACTTGAAAGAGTTTTTAAAAGCAGATATTATCCAAGGTGTTCAGTTTTGGAGAGTCAACCGGGCTACAACCCCAACTACACTTGGAGAAGTATCCTTTCCTCTAAGGTCATAATCAAGAAAAGAACAAGATGGAACATAGGCAATGGTGAAAAGGTAATGGCTAAGCATGATAACTGGCTTCTGAATGTGGCAGGTTTCAAAGTGATGGGACGAATGAGGAATGCAGAGCCAAATATCAAGGTGAGTCACTTCATTGATAGTGACCTGAGAATGTGGAAGAGAGATCTGGTTTGTAGCACTTTCGACGAAAGGGACGTGAAACAAATCCTAGGAATTCCTTTGTCAAGAAGGAATGTAGAGGACAAGCAAGTGTGGCACTTTGAAAAATTTGGAGAATATTTGGTGAAAACAGCGTATCACTTGTGCGCCCATGAGAGAGATGTTAAACAACCTGGCCCCTCAAATCCACCCTTTAGGGATCTTTGGAAGAAACTCTGGTCTTCACCTATCCATAACAGAGTAAAAAATTTCATGTGGAGGCTTGTAAACAATATCCTTCCCACAAAAGCTAGGCTACTCCAGAAAGGAATAACTCTGGATAATACTTGCTTGCTATGCCATAATGGTTTCGAAGATGCTGACCATCTGTTCACGCAGTGTGACTTCACAAGGAGAGTTTTTTTCGCTTCTATCATTAGCTGTCGTTTTGAAGGTGGCAGTGATTTGAACAATTGGATCTCAAGAGTGTTGTCAAGTGGTAATGCTTTTTTCGTGTAGGTTATATGATATTTACTTCACAAGGTGTGGAATGCTCGCAATATTGCGCTGTACCAACAGAAGTTGAGTGATCCAGTCAAGGATGTTAATGATGCTTGTGATGCTGTTCTGGAATTCAACTTGCGCAATCCCCCTACAGATAAAGGAAGAACTGATACTAATGCTGCTGTTATGGAAGCCTGGCACTATGATTGTCATTTGGTAAGGTCGGATGCTGGTCTAGTGGGGGAGGAAGCTTTCACCTTTGGCTGCGTGTTTATTGACAAAGGAAACAACACTATGTATTCAATGTGTAAGAAGGATGAGATTAGTGTACAGCCTGCACTGGCGGAGATTCTAGCCTTGAGATGGAGCATGGAAACAGCGACAACTTTGAAATTAAACAATGTGATTTTCCAGTTAGATGCGAAGGTAGTGGTCGATTGTATTATTAGTGTAGCTAGTGACGCGAGCCTGGAGATAGTGGCTGAGGACTGTCGTGTGTTATTAGTGACGCGAGCCTGGAGATAGTGGCTAAGGACTGTCGTGTGTTATTAGAGCCATTTCAATTTTCTAGCTTAATGTTGATGTTGTTCCTAGGAACTTAAATTATGCTGCTTATTGTTTAGCTTCGATTGCAAAATCAGTAGGTTCAAAAACTTGGGTGGGAGGTCATCCAGTCTTGGAGTCCTCTTCTATTGTACCTTCTTTCATCATTTCGTAATGTAATTTGTTTCACGTAAAAAGAAAAACAATACGTGGGAATAATAAAATAATCAGTAATGTTTTAATAAAAATGATTTCTTTTAACAAAATCACCTTTATTCCTATGAGTCAACATATGCTCTTTTTTGTCGCCCAATAACAAGTAGAAAGACTCTTTTTCAGTACTTTTTTTTTATCTTATGATGTCAAACCACAATTCATGGGAGCGTATGTAAGTTAAGAATATATAAAGGAAACGTGCACGGAGCTCTAAAGCCACAGGCAACATCAATGTTTGTGTAAATATTTAAACTTTAAAGGTTTGGTGATTCAACAAACAGTCAGCAAGCAACAAATGCATTAAATAAAGCAGATAATCCAATCTGCTACCAAAATCACAAATCACTCTAACCAATAAAGCATTGATCAGATACAACGTCTTTCTGAAAATGTCATTTCACCTGAATTTAACTAACTTAACCAAACTATTTAATGTTCCCCAACACCAGATACACCCTAAGCATGTATGCAGAATTACATTAGTAGAATGTAGTAATTGATTACAGAACATCATTTGTATACATGAATAATGAATTATATCCATGCAATAAACAAATCAATCTGTACAGAATATATAAAGAAAACCTTGGTTTCTAAACACTATCTCTGTCTTCATGTGTTTATCTTATCCTTCTGTATGTTTTCCACTTTTCTTCTTTACATAGTAATTTCAGTTTCTAATCCTTTTGAACTTATGCGACGGTATATGACTATGCAGATGCTCAAAAATTAAAGCTTGATGAATGACATCTTGCTCTTTATCAGTCATTTTATCTGAGGTTGCAGAGAAGTTCAGCAATAGAACCTGTTCTAAAGAAAAGAAAATTGACATGAATTAAATTCAAAATAACATCTTAGGATTAAACTCGTGAAAGCAGCACAATGAAGATGTGACTTACCTATATATCGATAACCAAGAAACAGCTTATTCCCTGCTAGATTTTGCCCAAAAAAAGCCCTTTTTTCGGGTTGGGTGATTGTCTAACATTGATTTTGAACCCTTTGAGCCAAATGAGAAGTGTCTACTCAGAAAAGGTTTCCCAGACGAGCTTCTCTTGCTAGAACTAGAGTCCATTCTAGGACTTTTACTTTGACGCTTTTTATCTTTAAACTGATCAAATACAACAGAACCGTCATCAATGTCATTATCCACCATTTGGTTTCTTGATTTCTTAGTCCGAGCTTTTGAATCCATTTCAGCTTTCAAAGTTTTTTCAAATAATTTACGAGCTTGTTTCTCGCCAAAAGTGCAAACAGGGCAAGCTGGATCGTACTTGTTGATTTCAGGTGTCACACTCTCTAAGCATTCAGCATGATAGACATGTCCACAAATAAGAACAGAAACTACACTAAGGTCATTATTTACAATAATCTTTTGAGAGCTCCAAGAAGACTTTTCGGTTAAAAGATTTGAGCAAACACCACATGTTTGTAAATCAACTGGAGAAGTTGAAAACCGATTACTGAATCTAGCCAACCTTTCACAATTAAAACCAAATGACTCGCTATCAAATGACCATCTTTCCATGGGAGAATTGCCCGTCAGCTCAGTAAAGCCAGGCCTAGAGCAATAATCTGAAGATCCACCACCAGAGTGCATACCATATTCATTGCTCCGTGAAGGAAACACCGGCCTTTCTTCAGATACATCAAAATTGCTAGGTGACTTAAATCCCATGATTCGGCTATCAGAAACTTGTCGTGATAACTGGTGTCCTGTGGAATGGGAGGGCCGCCTTAATGGTGTTGAGCTCGATGGAGGAAGACGGCTTTGAGATGGCAGAGGAGATATTGACAACGAAGTAGAAGACAAAGTGGGTGAAGTTTTTGTAGGAAATGGACATGATACTGCTGATAGCTCTTCCAACTCCTTCACCTATAGAGAGATTCATAAGAAGGAAATGCGCCCAATAAATTAGATATAAACTACTGACAAAAACTTAAAACAACACCGAATTCTTTCCCAGTTATAATCTTACCTGTTCCATTCTCCCATCCATGGAAACATTCCTTGGAATAGATTGATCTGACATAAACATGATGAACAATGTCAGAACTATGAATCAATCAATTTAGTGAATAACAAAGGCTCAAGTAAAACAGATGGTCTATATTATCTTTCAAGCCCCGGATTGCTGTCTTGCATCTGTGCAGAGGTTGGCGAGATAGGAAGCAGACGTTGGCGAGATAGGAAGCAGACGCAATATAAAAGAAACCACTTTAAGATACCCAGTAATTACTGGCCCACAGACAAAGATACACATTGATCAGAAAAGTGATTTGTAAGGGGAACTTCATCCAAGATTGTGAGTTTAAAAGTGATTTGTTGACTTTTTAAAAAGGCCTTAACACAGAAAATTTTCTCAAAATGGAGCTTCATCCAAGATTGCGAGTTTATAAGGGGAAATGTTGGCGGAACAGGCTCTAGAATAGTTAGATGATAAGCCTGTTTTCCCATTGGTGGGGGCATTTGTAGGAAATTCACAGAATAATTTTCATTTGTATTTCAGAGGGAAGGTGATTTGTCCAAACATTCCATGAAAGTATAGTTTTCCAGTGCAATGGGATTGTTAATTACTGGTTGATGTTTTCAGACCACTAACCAGTTAGACATTTATATGCTTACAAGATTTTCCATTCTATTATCTGTTTTGTTAATCAAATACTGGACTATGATGACCGAGAGAAACTTAATAATTTATCCATTGGTGCACATTCCACCCTAACACATTAAATAATGAAATAAGCTTATCAAAATCAAAGGTCAATAAAAAAGATTCAATAAATTATTCAAACAGAGTTAGGCTTTTTAACGAACAAGCTTACACCAAACACACTCTTCATTTTTTATAATTTTATTCTTAAGGTAACAAGCATTGAGGGGCTAAGGGACACTCATTGTTTTGTTTACTACAACGGCTGACCGTGACCAATAAAGTGCACTGCTAAACTGATGGTGAATTTGTAAAAGTGCAGCCAAAGCGGTAAAAGAAAGAAAATTACTGACATACACCCACTTCCAAAAGTGCAACCACAGCAAGTATATTATGAACTATTAAAATCACTGAGTTGATTCAATGTAAATTACCAGAAAATGATTTTGTGTGTCTAGCAGCTCCTTCAGAGATTGGGGACTTTAGCCATCTATTCCTTTGATTATTCTGCGACGGGCTTCCATCCTCGGATATATGTGATTCATTTTTATTCTCCAACCTATCATTGCTGCTAACACCATCCGAAAACCAATTTATAGCAGTATCTTCTCCGGCTACACGGCCCCGATGATCCCACCTCAAGCTCCATGTCGGGGAACAACGAACATTCCTATGCCAGATTTCACTAGTTGGTCGACTTTGAATAGTTTTATCTCTGGCTGCAACACAACAAGCAGCACCCATTCTGATACAAGTAACAGTATTTAGCTTCTTATGTTAATACAGCCACCAGAAACGCCCATTCACCAGTGAACACTGCTTTCTCCCTGGAGCAGATGAGAAAGACATACCATCAATTGCGATAATATATAATGTGACAGCCAAAACATAATTAAAAAAAACCTAAATCATTTGTCAGCCAAACAAAGTGAACATGAGTAACATAGGGTGTTAAGAATTGTCGGCACTTATAAACACATGTTCAGGCCATTTATTATCCAATATAATACTCTTTAACACACCTCACACCCAGGGCTAAACATCTGGAACATGGAATTAAATGGTGGGTGACCCAATAACAGAAACCTGATTGCAAATAGCTCAATAAATTTAAAATCAGGTTCTGATACCATATTAAGAATTGTGATTGGGCCTAACTCAATCATACAAAACCGACTTGTAGTGTGAGGATTGCCGTCACTTATAAGCCCATGTTCAGGTCATATATTGTCTGATGCGGAACTCTTAACAAAGAAGATGGAAAAAGAAGTGCAAGGAAAATCAACTTAAGAGACAACTCATAACAAAATTTACGGTATGTTTAGATTAGTTTATTTGAGCTTATCTAATGGCATAAGTTTTGTGATCCTGTTTGAAAGATTTTATCAAAATAACTAATGACATTTTTCAAAAATTTTGTGGAACATATTTTTATAAATTAAATCTAATAAATTATTCAAGATAGCTAATGAAAACACCGGTTAGCATATATGAAATCAATTCAAATTCATTTTATCTTCTGTTATAAAAATAGCTTATGCAAGCTTATTCATAAGCGCTTAATTTAATAAGCGTTTGAGTTATAAGCTGCAAATAAGCCGTTTAATTACAACAACACAAAATCTATTCAAACACAATCATTATACTCTCTCATTTAGCCATAACTAATCATAACCTACCTCAATCACCAGAAAAATGAACACACAGCATGAAACAAAACCGAATAAAATTGGCTGCAAATCAGCTACCTAAAATATAAAATTTTCAAAATTGATTAAAAACGAGTTATGAAATCATAGAATGATCCAATCCAGAAAATCAACATCTCAATTATAGAAAACAGAAAGCAATAAAATTCAACACTCGCACTTTCAGTTTCACATACAGACAGTCAAAAAAATCAGAAATCAATGCAGAGAAATCAGAATTCTCAGTCAAAAACATTGGATTTTTAGAGAGAGAAACTAGAGAGAGAGTGTTAATACGAAGGAGCGATACATGATAGAAGCATAGCGTACCTTAGACGAAAACAGGGAAAAGAGAGCTTCGTTACTTCAGTTGTTGTAAAGGAATTTTTAGAGAGAGAAAGTGGAGAGAGAGTGATTCAGAGAGAGAGGAGGGAAATAAGAGAGATAAAAGAGAAGGAAGAAAAATGGAGCGGCGCCGTCTATTTTGACGCTGTTAAAGGAACTCTCGCTTTCTCTCACGTCTTAGTCACGTTGCCGTCGCATGTAACGGCGTTTTATGGATTCGTGGTTTTCTCGGAATTTTAGCTTGTAAAAGAATGCCACGTCAGAAAAAACTGGGAAATTTTTTTTTTTTTTTAATTTTGTTAATTAATGCTACTCTAATAAATAAGAAATGAATTATTCTGCTAGCTTGTGCCCATATTTAAAATTGAATTCCGCTTTTGAAATAATCTTTTTCTATTAAAATATTTTTTTTGTCGGTATTCTATTAAGCTCTTGAAATTATGCTTTTAGGGATAAGTTCGTAGTATTTACTTAAAATAAAACATATCCACTCATTTTTTATTATGAATTTTTCTACAACTATGTCTCTAATAGTTGTCCGAATAAGTTTATATAAAGGATGTATTGGTTTTATATGATTGCTCTTATAATTGGATGACAGGACAAATATGTTTTTAGATACAAATTTGATTATGGAAAAACTTTCTTAAATAGATTTTGGAACATTTAAATTTTATCAAATTGTTTAACACATTTTTACTATATTATCTATGGATTTGTCACCAGGCCGGCCCTTTGCAAGTGTAGCAAACGCTACCGCAGAGCTTCAAATTTTGGAGGGCCTTAAATTTTAAAAGCTCTAATTTTTTTTCATAAATATTAATAAAAATAAATAAAATATTATAATAAAAATTCAATAAATAAATAAAAATGATATGATAAAAACCCGATATGATAAAAACCCAATTTATAAAAAAAATGAGATTGATCAAAACTCAAAATAATTATAACTAAGTTTATTTTTAATTAATACATAATTGTATTTTTGTATCTTTTTTAATTATTATAATACTTTTTAAAAAAAAATTTAGGTCCATTTTTAAAATTAAAACGGGGCCTCCGAAATGATTGGACTGGCCCTGATTTGTCATATAGAATCAACAAATACATATTATTTTTATTTGAATTTGTTGATATTATTTCTATAAAAATGGCATATTCAATTGATTTGCTTGTACAAATAGTGAGAAAAAAAAGGTAAAGATGTGTCACTATTTATTGAAAGATCTAGATATTATGTTTAGATTCGTCTTTTAAGTGTGTAAGACGGCGTACATCGCAGAGTTTCATACATTTTCATGATTAAGTTGTGAAAAAGAGAGTTTCCATACACATATTTTACGAATAATTTATGGTTAAATAGTGTCTATTAAAAAGTTCACGACTCATCTGAAGCTAACATAAGCTTCTTTCATATGACCTCTTAAAAATTTGAGACGACTTTAAAAATATCGCAAATTATTGTTACTGATTGCAATACTATATTGATAAATTTTATATAATATTTTTCAAACTTCTTTTCTTTTTATTGTATCAGTATAATATAACAAAAAAATGTGAGAGGTATATGTAAGTTAGATGGAAAAGTCTAAAGACTATAGTACAAAAAATGTCAAATCAAAAGAACGATATGATAACTAGGGCTGGACAACGGGCCGGGTTGGGCGGGTTCGGGCTCAAAACCTCAATCCAGCCGAAACCGCGGGTAGTAATAAAAGACCCTTTTTCGCCCAATTTCAATATCGATTTATACGGGTTCGGTTTTAACGGGTTCGGGTTATTGCAGACGGGTATTTCGGGTGAATTAAATGATCCAACCAAAAAAATTTAAACTGATTTAAATCTGATTTAATACATACTGATTTAATACAAAAACTCTAGTATAATCAAATACTATTAATTATATTATCAATTACTTTTAATGATGAGCTAATCAAATATTAAATTGTCAATACAAATAAAAATCTAAATCAAGAAATATAACATTGAAAATTGATAATTAACATTTAAACTCTCCATAAATTATAGATAAAAGTGATCTTCATCAACTTTGCATTAATGGCTCTTCTACATCAATTTGAAAAATGAAATCATGCAATTATGTCAATAGAGAATGTTGAATTGAATTGTCCATAAATCAGTTTCCAGAGATAACAATAATATCCAATATCCAACACTAAACAATGTGGGAGAAATATAAGCCACTTATAACCTTTCATAAGAGTAAAAAATACTGATTTTTATATTATGAGGTAATTAAGCTAGTGTAGAGTAATATAGTTTAACGTGGCTACACATTGAATCATTGTATTTCTTAGAAAGAAAATTAATCTCTAACCTGATAATCAGTTATTGGCAGTGTGCAAGCATGACAACAAAAATATTATGAATGTCAAACAACTCTCAAGCAACTCAAAAATCTTCCATGGTCAATCTCGACATTGCAGCCAACACAGATTCTGCAAACACAATTTTCAATAACACAGATTCTGTGACACCCCCAATCTATACCCCCAAGCTATTAAAGCGATAAATAAAATTCAAAATTTCATCAGAGTATATTTATAATATTCACGGCATAGACCGAGGGGTCACATCAATTTGAAACCAAATACACATAAATCTCCCCATAAAGATATGCAACAATCAGGTAGCAATTAACAGAGGAACTTAGTTCCTACTACCCACAATTCAGATACAAAATAAAAGCAGAAAATCTGTACTGAAATCTCATATATATATATATATATATATATATATATATATATATCATGAAAAGTTTGTCTGCCAGATACAATCATACATGTACAATCTTAAAAGAAACATATACATATACACACAAATCACCAACGGTCTCCTTAACTACCCGGTGTCACATATCAGAGCCGACCGACAAAAGAATGAAGACCTAAGCTTCACAAAAAGACCTCCAGCAATCTAATATGCAATGCCTCATAGAGCATTATAAAACAGCAGAAGGGTGAGAAACACAATCATAATATAATTGCATATAATTATATAATAACACAACATCACACACGTAAAATATTCTCACCACAACGCACAACAGAATCCAAATACAACACAGCACAATATATATCTCAACTCATCAATTCCAATCACAATTCCACACGAAATCAATCCATTCATGAATTATGCAAATGCACAGAGACCGACACAACGACTTTATGCAATGCATATGCGGTACCATCCATCCATCAATCTAATCACTAGTTCACTCAGGAACTCTACTGGAATCATCGCTCATTACATCACTGTAACTCCCCGTCGAGCATACGATGTTCTCCGTCGCTCACACCCCACACGGGCACACGACGTTTATGGATCGCTATCACCCCACACGGGCACACGACCCGAATCCCTCTCACCCCACACGGGCACACGGTCGTCTATAATCATCGCTCACACCCCACACGGGCACACGACGTTATAGCAGATTCCCTCTGGAACCAAACCGTCGCTCACACCCCACACGGGCACACGACATTACAAGAATGCATATCATGATGCTTGGCATACAATGACTCATGACATTCAAATGCACACATATATGAAATCATAATCATGCATATATCATCAAATACAACACATTGCATTTACGTGCCCTTAGGCCACAATTCATCATCACAACATATATTTCATGTATTTTCATCTCACCATAACACACAAGTCATACAACATTCATAGAGATAGCACATTGCATGATACACATCAATTACACACAATTATAACGACAAAAGTCGACAAAACGACACTATTCTAAATTCCTGACATAATTAAATCGGCCAATGATTTTTAAACCATCATCATAAGAAAGTTCAGTTCAATAGCTATCCAACGATACCAAGAATGTTAAAAACGGATAAACGGAACACAAGTTACGGACTAAACAAGAAAAGACATCGCGAAAAACCACATTTTGCAATCTCCCTGGCCATACGCGTATTACCCTGAGCCATACGCGTATTGCCCTGCTCCCTCTCCCATTCCATACCCGTATTGCCCAAGGTCATACGCGTATGGGCAGAGACCCATTTTTTCCCAAAATTCCCATTAAAAATCCAATACGCGTAGTGCCCTACATCATACGCGTATTGCCCTAAAGTCTTACACGTACCATTACGCAAATGGGCAGATGGCCGAGAAAATGAAGCTCCATACGCGTATTGCCCACATTTCTTCAATGCCATACGCGTATTGCCTTGACCAATACGCGTATTTCCTTGAGTGATACGCGTATGGGCAGTGGAAAAACCAGAATTTTCTGCAGAATTTTGTTCTGCGTTTTCAAACCAAATTCAACCCAATTTTCACCTATACACCAGAAAAATTACCAATACAATGCCTAACAACATGTATCTAACATGCATCAACAATAAGGAACCTGAAAACATGCTTTCCGACACAATTTAATCGAATTGTAACAATTTCCACATATTATAGTTTTTCACTCTATATACAATTTCAATCCAATATCAACCAAAAACATACATACATAATCATACACAAGTATATAATAATCAAGTTTCGCACCCTTACCCGATTTAATCGTGTTTAGAAAAGTCGGTTGATTGATTCCTAGATTTTCCAAGTTTCTCTCTTTTTCTTCTCTTCTTTTCTTTCTTCCTCTTTTTCTTCTTCTCTTTTTCTTTCTCTCTAATTTTCTCTCTTTCTATTTCTATTTTCTTAAGTTAAGAAAAATAAAGTGAAATGCCCAAAATACCCCTACACTCAAATATCTCGCAAACGTTCCCAAAACGCGATAAAATATCACAACATTGAAAAATAACATATTTCCAAATAAAAGTCGAAAATAAAATAATATAATAATAAAATAATCAAAACGACTCGATTAAATAAAAAAATACTAAAACTGGGGCGTTACAACTCTCCCCCACTTAGAAATTTTCGTCCTCGAAAATATACCTGAGACGAATAACTCTGGATACGACTCCCGCATCCGACTCTCTAACTCCCAAGTCAAATTGCCCTCAGCAGCGCCTCCCCACGCCACTTTCACAAGTGAAATATCCTTGCCTCTCAACCGCTTCACCTCGCGATCCAAAATCCTAACGGGTAATGCCTCAACCGTAAGGTTCTCCCTTACCTCAACCTCGTCCATCGGAATCACATGCGACGGATCCGGAACATACTTCCGAAGCTGTGAAACATGGAACACATCGTGCAAATTCGACAGATTCGGCGGCAACGCCACCCTATAAGCCACAGCACCCACTCTCGCGGATATCTGGTAAGGACCAATAAACCGAGAAATAAGTTTCTTCGATTTCAATACACGACCAGCACCCGTTACCGGTGTAACTCTCAAAAATACATGATCACCCTCTTGGAACTCAAGATCCTTCCGCCTCCGATCATGATAACTCTTCTGTCTACTCTGAGAAGCCTTCATTTTTTCACGAATAAGCTTCACTTTGTCCGTAGTCTGTTGCACCAACTCTGGCCCAACCACCGAACTCTCACCAGATTCGTGCCAACACAACGGTGTTCGCATCTTCGTCCATACAGTGCTTCAAAAGGTGCCATTCCAATACTAGAATAGAAACTGTTATTATACATGAATTCAATCAATGCAAGATAACTATCCCATGCACCACCTTGTTTAAGAACACACGCTCTCAACAAATCTTCCAATGACTGAATCGTTCGCTCGGTCTGTCCATCCGTCTGCGGATGATAAGCCGAACTCAATCTCAATTTAGAACCCAACGCCTTCTGTAAACTTTTCCAAAATCTCGAGGTAAACCTCGGATCTCGATCCGAAATAATGCTCAACGGAACCCCGTGCAACTTCACAATCACATTGATGTAAATCTCAGCCAACCTCTCCAAAGTAAAACTGATGTCAATCAGAATGAAATGCGCCGATTTAGTCAGCCTATCCACAACCACCCAAATAGCATTATGCCCTCGCTGTGTATTCGGCAACCCTGTCACAAAATCCATGGAAATGCTGTCCCATTTCCACTCAGGAATATCCAACGGTTGCAACAAACCACTAGGCCTCAGATGTTCTACCTTTGATTTCTGACAAGTCAAACATGCATACACAAACTGAGCCACATCTCTTTTCAATCCAGACCACCAGAAAATCTTCTTCAAATCTTGGTACATCTTATTAGCTCCCGGATGTATACTCAAATTACTCCGGTGTCCTTCCTCCAAAATCATCCTTTTCAACTCCGCATAATCAGGAATACAAATTCGGCCTCGGAATCTCAAAACACCATTAATATCCACTTTAAAGTCCTCATTTTCACTTTTCTCTCCAACCATCATCAAATCCACAAATTTCACATCCATCTTCTGTTTCTCACTAACAGCCATCAGAAAAATCATTAGTAACCTTTAGCATACCCAGCCTCACGCTGTCGGACGTCACCTCACACACCAAACTCAAGTCCCTAAAAGCTTCCAAAAGCTCCCATTCCTTAACCATTAAAGCGGACATATGTAATGATTTTCGACTCAACGCATCGGCTACCACATTAGCTTTACCAGGATGGTAATTCAAGCCAAAGTCGTAGTCCTTCAAAAATTCCAACCATCTCCGCTGCCTCATATTTAACTCTTTCTGATCAAACAAATATTTCAAACTTTTGTGATCACTAAAGACTTCGAATCTTGCACCGTAGAGATAATGCCTCCAAATCTTCAACACAAAAACCACAGCCTCTAATTCTAGATCATGAGTAGGATAATTTTTCTCATGCACTCTCAACTGCCTTGAAGCATAAGCCACGACCTTACCTTCTTGCATTAGCACCCCACCTAGACCAATCAAAGACGCATCACAATACACTACAAATGGTTCAGTAGGATTCGGCAAAATCAAAATCGAAGTTGTAGTCAATCTTCTCTTCAGCTCATTAAAACTTTCCTCGCACCGAATATCCCAAATGAACGCTTGTCCTTTACAAGTCAACTGGGTCAAAGGAAGTGCTAGCTTAGAAAAACCTTCAATGAACCTTCGATAATATCCGGCCAAACCCAAAAAGCTTCGAATTTCAGTAACGGATCTCGGAGCCTCCCATTATAGAACTGCTTCTACTTTAGATGGATCCACGGAAATACCATTACCTGAAATCACGTGCCCAAGAAAACTCACCTCCGACAACCAGAACTCACACTTGGACAACTTGGCAAAAAGCTTTCTTTCTTTCAAAACCTGCAAAACAATACGCAAATGCTCCGCGTGCTCCTCCCGAGACTTAGAATAAATCAAAATGTCATCAATAAACATAACCACAAAACGATCCAAATGCTCGTGGAAAATACGATTCATGTACTCCATAAACACACCTGGCGCATTAGAAACCCCGAACGGCATCACAGAATATTCATAATGACCGTACCGTGTCCTAAAAGCCGTCTTCTGAATATCTTCCTCTTTCACCCTAATCTGATGATACCCTGACCTCAAGTCAATCTTACTAAACACACAAGCACCTACCAACTGATCCATCAAATCATTAATTCTCGGAAGAGGATACTTATTCTTAATCGTCACCTTATTCAACTGGCGATAATTAATACACAACCGCATACTTCCATCTTTCTTTTTCACCAATAAAACTGGAGCACCCCAAGGAGAAACGCTTGGTCTCACAAACCTCTTTTCCAACAATTCATTCAACTGTTTCTTTAACTCAACCAACTCAGATGCCGACATACGATAAGGTGCCATAGAAACAGGTCTAGTGCCAGGAACTAGATCTATAGAAAACTCCACCTCTCTCTCTGGCGGCAAGTCTGAAATATCCTCAGGAAACACTTCAGGAAAATCACACACAACAGGAAACACATCAAGTGAAACTTGACTCTCCACAGTCAATGACGCAAACAACCCAAACAACTGAGCTTCCTCTGCCAAAAGTTTCTTCAACTCTTTGGTAGATAAGAAACTCGAATCTTCGTCTTCCTCAAGAGAAGGAAACCTTACCAGCTTATGATAACAATCAATATGAACCTTATTGAACTGCAACCAATTCATTCCCAGAACCACATCTAAACCCTCCAACGGTAAACACACCAAATCCATCTCAAAGTCTTTACCATAAATGGTCAAAGGACAACTTAGACAAACCAAAGAAGTAGTTACTGACCCCATTGCTGGAGTATCAATAACCATCTCACCACCCATCGAAGACAACACAAGATTCAAACGCTTCGCGCACTCAGACGAAATAAAGAATGAGTCGCTCCAGTATCAATAATAGCAACTAAAGGAGTACTATTAATAAAACAAGTACCTCTGATCAGACGATCTGCACTTGAAGTGTGAGTTCCTGCCAATGCAAATACTTTCCCACTCGCTGGAGCTTGCTTTGGTTTCAGACACTTTGTACTAATATGACCAGGTTCCCCACAATTGTAACATTTCACCACATTCTTCCTGGTACAATCAGCAGCAACATGTCCAAAACCGCCACAATTAGAACACTTCCTCAAATCCTTCCTACATTCGAACTGACGATGCCCCACTTCACCACATTTGTAACATTTCAAAGAATTAGACATACCTCCTCCACTTGGCCTTTTCTCAAAATTCCCCCTTTGTTTACCTTTATCAGTTGGGGTTACATAAGGACCACCACGAAACTGTTGCTTCCCTTTCCTCTCGCTCACACTCTTATAGTGAGTAGAACGAGCTTTGCTATCTTCTTCAAAAATCCTACAACAATCCACCAAATCAGAAAACCTCCGAATCCTTTGATAACCAATTTCCTGCTTTATCTCAGGGCGCAATCCGTTCCCAAACTTTGCACACTTAGAAAATTCCGCAGTCGCTTCGGCATAATGTGGATAAAATTGCACAAGCTCCACAAACTTAGCAGTATAATCAACAACAGACATATTACCTTGTTTCAATTCCAAGAACTCAATTTCCTTCTTTCCTCTTACATCTTCGGGAAAATACTTCCTCAGAAACTCAATGTTAAACACAGCCCAAGTGATCTTTTCCTCTGCAGCTTCCAACACATGACGTGTACTAACCCACCAATCATCAGCTTCTTCCAGTAACATGTGAGTACCCAGCCTCACCTTCTGATCCTCAGCATAATCCATCACTCAGAAGATTCTTTCAATCTCTATCAACCATATCTGTGCACCATCAGGATCATATCTTCCTTTGAAGATAGGCAGTTTGTTCTTCCTGAACTCATCATTACCAGCAGCATTAGGTGCACCCTGCACAGCCCGAGCCATAGCTTGCATAGCAGCAGCCAAAGCAGCGTCATCCCTACCAGCAATTATGGTTAAACAAACAGCTCAACCCAACACCAAGACCGACAAGGACTGACACAAACTGACACGGACTGGCTCTGATACCACTTAATGTGACACCCCCAATCTATACCCCCAAGCTATTAAACCGATAAATAAAATTTAAAATTTCATCAGAGTATATTTAAAACATTCACGGCATAGACCGAGGGGTCACATCAATTTGAAACCAAATACACATAAACCTGCCCATAAAAATATGCAACAATCAGGTAGCAATTAACAGAGGAACTTAGTTCCTACTACCCATAATTTAGATACAGAATAAAAGCGGAAAATCTGTACTAAAATCTCATATATATATATATCATGAAAAGTTTGTCTGCCAGATACAATCATACATGTACAATCTCAAAAGAAACATATACATATACACACAAATCACCAACGGTCTCCCTAACTACCCGGTGTCACATATCAGAGCCGACCGACAAAAGAATGAAGACCTAAGCTTCACAAAAAGACCTCCAGCAATCTAATCTGCAATGCCTCATAGAGCATTATAAAACAGCAGAAGGGTGAGAAACACAATCATAATATAATTGCATATAATTATATAATAACATAACATCACACACGTAAAATATTCTCACCACAACGCACAACAGAATCCAAATACAACACAACACAATATATATCTCAACTCATCAATTCCAATCACGATTCCACATGAAATCAATCCATTCATGAATTATGCAAATGCACAGAGACTGACACAATGACTCTATGCAATGCATATGCGGTACCATCCATCCATCAAGCTCATCACTAGTTCACTCAGGAACTCTGCGAGAATCATCGCTCGTTACATCACTGTAACTCCCCGTCGAGCATACGATGTTCCCCGTCGCTCACACCCCACACGGGCACACGACTCGATCGCTCACACCCCACACGGGCACACGATCGTCTATAATCATCGCTCACACCCCACACGGGCACACGACATTATAGTGGATTCCCTCTGGAACCAAACCGTCGCTCACACCCCACACGGGCACACGGCATTACAAGAATGCATATCATGATGCTTGGCATACAATGACTCATGACATTCAAATGCACACATACATGAAATCATAATCATGCATATATCATCAAATACAACACATTGCATTTACGTGCCCTTAGGCCATAATTCATCATCACAACATGTATTTCATGTATTTTTATCTCACCACAGCACACAAGTCATACAACATTCATAGAGATCGCACATTGCATGATACACATCAATTACACACAATTATAACGACAAAAGTCGACAAAACGACACTATTCCAAATTCTCGACATAATTAAATCGGCCAATGATTTTAAAACCATCATCATAAGAAAGTTCAGTTCAATAGCTATCCAACGATATCAAGAATGTTAAAAACGGATAAACGGAACACAAGTTACGGACTAAACAAGAAAAGACATCGCGAAAAACCACATTTTGCAATCTCCCTGGCCATATGCATATTGCCCTGAGCCATACGCGTATTGCCCTGTTCCCTCGCCTATTCCATACGCGTATTGCCCAAGGTCATACGCGTATGGCCAGAGACCCCATTTTTTTCCCAAAATTCCCATTAAAAATCCAATATGCGTAGTGCCCTACATCATACGCGTATTGCCCTAAAGTCTTACGCGTACCATTACGCAAATGGGCAGATGGCCGAGAAAATGAAGCTCCATACGCGTATTGCCCACATTTCTTCAATGCCATACGCGTATTGCCTTGACCAATACGCGTATTGCCTTGAGTGATACGCGTATGGGCAGTGGAAAAACCAGAATTTTCTGCAGAATTTTGTTCTGCATTTTCAAACCAAATTCAACCCAATTTTCACCTATACACCAGAAAAATTACCAATACAATGCCTAACAACATGTATCTAACATGCATCAATAATAAGGAACCTGAAAACATGCTTTCCGACACAATTTAATCGAATTGTAACAATTTCCACATATTATAGTTTTTCATTCTATATACAATTTCAAACCAATATCAACCAAAAACATACATACATAATCATACACAAGTATATAATAATCAAGTTTCGCATCCTTACCCGATTTAATCGTGTTTAGAAAAGTCGGTTGATCGATTCCTAGATTTTCCAAGTTTCTCTCTTTTTCTTCTCTTCTTTTCTTTCTTCCTCTTTTTCTTCTTCTCTTTTTCTTTCTCTCTAATTTTCTCTCTTTCTATTTCTATTTTCTTAACTTAAGAAAAATAAAGTGAAATGTCCAAAATACCCCTACACTCAAATATCTCGCAAACATTCCCAAAACGCGATAAAATATCACAACATTGAAAAATAACATATTTCCAAATAAAAGTAAAAAATAAAATAATATAATAATAAAATAATCAAAACGACTCGATTAAATAAAAAAAATACTAAAACTGGGGCGTTACAGATTCTGCAAACACAAATTGAATGGGAAAATATTTAGATGGCTATTAACTGGATCTATGTTGTAGCATTTGAAGTGACTATTTCAATTTTCCTATAACTTAATAACAACATAAGGTAAGTAAAAATATTAAATAAAGAAAGTGAACACAAAGAACAGAAACTAAATCATACAAAAATAACACTTACCTAGTAGAGATTGAAGGACATTCATATGGAGAGTCAATAAAAAATAAATCATAACAACAAAACAACAACCACAACAAAATATAAACAACCAAAATAGAAGTCAAAACAGAAAGTGAAACAAATAAAAGTTACACATTTTCACCTTGCAGATCTGAAAAAATACATCCAAATTTGAGTATCTGATAATAAATCACAACAACAACAAAAAGTCAGAAAAAAAATCACAAAACTTAGGAAATCAAACCATAAAACAAAACAATAGAGATGAGAAAAAACAAAATCAAACCCGAAACATAGAAAAAGATGAAAAGTTAAAGAAACACCTTATCTTCTAAGTGAGTGAGAAAACGACGTTGAGAGAGGTGACGATATTAGATGGTTCACGTGACAACACCGACATGAGTGTCTTCGTTAAGTGGTGGGAGAAGACGAATCTGAGAGAGGTGGCGGCTGAGGCAAGTATCTCAAGATCTAGGGTTTTCTGTGAGAGAGAGAGAGAGAAAGATTTGGGTTTTGAAACTCAGAAGTAAAATAACGTTACAGTTTACTAGATAATAACCCTTCACTAATATTAAACCAAGCCATTTTGTTTTCATCACACGGGCGGGTTCGGTCACCGTTGGTTTGAAATAAATAAATCGAAACCGCCCATATAAACCACATGAACCCGCATATTTAAACCGCAACACCCAGTAACCCAATTAAAACAGCCCAAATCAAATAAACCCGCACGGATGGGCCAGTTATTCCTGGTTCAGCGGGTCCTATCTAGCCCTAATGATAACATAACCAAAATATGGAAAACATAATAAATTATTGATAAAATTACGCAAGAAGTCCTTTAAGTTGTTTTTTGGTAACATGTTGGTCCTTTAAGTTTTTTTATAACAATTTAGTCCTTTAAATTACCAAACATGTTGAATTAGGATCTTACTTTATGTATTTTGGATGTTACTTTATGTATTTAGGATGCTACTTTATGCATTTTGGTGCAACTTTATGTATTTTGGGTGATTGGTTCAATCAAATATTCAAGAAAAGGGTAAAAATGCACAAGTTTGTTAACTTAAGGAACCAAGTTGTTGCAAAAAAGGGCCAACCTATTTACAACAAATAACTTAAATGACCCCTTGTGTAATTATGCATAAATTATTCTACATAAGAGTCTTATATTGATTTTTTTATTAAGTAGCTTAAGTGCTGAAACTCACCACTTTAAAGGTGAACAAGCTGCATCTGATGTCCCTGCACATCTCCCAATTAAATTAGTTTAATGGGACTTATTGATTCTTTTACGCAATTAAGATGTGTGCACACTAAATTTCTAAAGTTTTTGAAATATGTTTAAAGTACCATATTATAATTGGTGAAAGAGAAAATAGTTCGAGATTAAATTGGTCAGGTTAGACACTTTGGCAGCACAACTACGGACAAAGTTGGATTTGTTCATAGTTGGTTTATATTATATTTTTTCAATAATAAAGGTGTTTTTTGTGAAACATCATTGTGTCCTTTTCTAACAAGATTCTTATTCTTGTAGGATTCTTGTTCAGTTCTTTTTCTTCTTCTTATTTTCTTCCTGAAATACTTGTTCAGCAGGGGTTAACATAAGTTCTGAGGCTAGTTCTTCCAAGATTTGGAGAGACAATTTTGAAGCTATCTATGAAAGATTCTGATGTTAGATTTCTGGATAGTTATGCTTTGTATTTTGTTGAAATCTTTATATTAATCTTCTTATTATTAATTCAAAGTTTGTTCATGCTTGTATTCAGTTTTAAACTGTTGAATATTTATTCTTTGTTGTTCATGAGAATAAAAAAAATTTAAATAGGTAAAAGTACTCAATGTTTGCAACTTATTTCATTGATGAAAAGGAAGCTATTACAAGACAATTAGATTTCTTAGTCTGTTGGATTGGCCCTAAGGAATTCCCTAGGATCATCTGACATGCCCAGATTATCTAAGAAATCTTGCCATTCTTCCTTAGCAAACTCCAAAGCCTCCTTCTTCAGTTGGTTTATGCGTCTGGATCCAGAAGATCTTCTTCTTCTGTGTGTCTTCATAAAGGATGCTGAAGAGGAGAGCACTTCTGAAGTTATCTTCTTGCTTGCAGATCCTTCAGCTGCTGCTTTGCCTTGGTTTGCTTGAGTTGCTGTATTCAGTAATGCTTCCTTCCTGAAATTTCTCTTTGAAACTCAGATTTGCTTTTGCTTGTACATCTTGGTGTTTTAGGGATTAAGTGATGATGGAAGAAAGCTTATTTGAGTCCTTTTTATAGACGTGTTACATACATTGTCTTGATTTTAATATTATTTAAGTATTGGTTAAATCTTATCCGTACTCTAATAATAACTCTTGGAAATGTTATCTAGCAGTCTAATCTATTTAGGATTCTCTGAACAACTGTGAGTTAATATATGATTTGTTTTAACTGTTGCTTCTGTGTAAGTTTCACTTTGTTAATGTACTTTCAGACAATATAAAGAAAATTGTTGGAATGTTCTTGCATGATAAATAAATATTGGTCAAAATCATCTATTTCATTAATATTAAGCATCTGGATTACAAAAATATTTTAAACTAAAAGGGAACAAGATGTCTCTTCTAGAAAAGATCCCTATCTAGAGCATCTCGTGCCCAACGACGTCCATTGTTGCTATAATCCACCTCTTCCTCTTCAGAGTTAACTTCTTCTTCCTCTTATATAACTGGGAGTGATTGGTTGAACGACTTGTCGACCCTTCTTTTCTTCTTTGACCTCTTCATACTTTTTCTCTTTGGCTTCAAAGCAGCTACTGATGAACCTCCTTTTGAAGGTTGTTTAGGAACTGGTGAAGTTGCCTCTTCAGAAGTAAGTGGTGTTGAGGGAAATGGCTCAGTTGTAGAAGATTCAGAAGTAGCTCGCCCTTGAGGAGACTGGACTTCTAAAGCTTGTAGAGCTCTTTGTTACATCTGTAATGACGAATGTATTATGACTCTCAGTTGATGACTTCATTTCTCTAGGAAGATGTTGATAAAAATGACTTAGAAGTTGGGTGTTTATATAATGGCTTATGTGGATACCAAGAGTATGAAATTAATCCTTGCTTAATTCTTTAATAGTAATGACCAATAAGACTTTAAATCCTGCATTTTACAAAACTTAATGATTCTTATTACTTGATTACTCTTCCTCTTGGAAACTGATCAAGTAATGATGATATAAATTGCATTAATAAGTGAAAATTTTTCCCTTCTTTTCTTCTTTTTCCTTCTTTTATTCTTTTTGATGTGACAAAAGAGGGAGAAATAATAGTAAGTATTTATGTGGAAACTGAACCCATTGAGTACCTATTCAGTTGTACATATTGGTCATTTATTTTTTGTTTTTATGGTTACCTTGCCTAGGGCGTATTTTAACTTTCTTGTACATATGCCTAAGGAAAAGCTTACAAACCTCAGACTTAGCGTATCAGACTCAGAAGGAGCTGGCAAACCTCATATTCAGGTGTTTCCAAAGAAAGTTAAAAGGGCAACATATTTTAACTCTCTTATACATAGTGTTAAGTAAGAGCTTACAAACCTCTGACTTAGCCTATTAGTTAAAAGGGTAGCATTCAGACGAGTTACTATACTTGGTAATTGTATATCAGCATCTGGTACCATTCAGAGTTAGTGATAAAGTTGTGGATTATCTGTACTGCAGAAAACAAGTTGTATTGTCTTATCAACTTGTCATCTAGAGTCTACAAGATTGCAAGGCTCAAGAAAGGTTGGCATGCTCTATGGATGTTTACTCCCAATGGCTCTATCAGTATAAAACCTCTTAAAGACTCAAAGGTTAAACGCATTACACACTAGATTCAGAATCTGTTGTGCATCCATCTTTAACGTCTCTTGTACCATGGAGTAAAGGCAAAGACACTTGATCAAGTCACTTCCTCAACGGCTAGTTTCTGCAAAGGCTATATATATGGCTGAAGATTCAAGTTTGAATCTTAATAAGAATTCATCTAATGAAGGAGTCGCAAGATCAAGCAATTATCAACTCTAATGTAATATGTAGATTTTCTATTTTAGGTTGTAATTGTAAAAGCCTTAAGATTTCTTACCATTGAATATCTTAGAAATCGTAAGAGCTTTAAGTATTTGTTATGGTGATTTCTCGTACCTTTGATGCTTGCAACATGTACACTTTTTTCTCTATTCTGCCGAGCCTTCAATAGTTTAGATTAAATCTCTTGCTATGTGCTTGAGCAAAATTCTTATCTCATTGGGATTCAAGCAACAAGCCTTGAGCCAAGATGCTTAAGCCACGTAAGTTTCATTCCTTAAGTGCTTGAGCTATGAAAGTCTTATTCAGCTAGTCTAATTGAGTAGAGGGGAAGTCTCCGTCTGAGGGGCGTGGGCAAGAAGTCTCAAGTGCGGCTTGAGCAAAGGGGGAGTCTTTGTCTGTTGACCAGAAGAGCAAGTGGCTCGGTCAGAGGGCGTGAGCAAGAAGTCTTAGACATGTGCTATAAGCAAAGGGAAGTCTCAACCATAAGACCTTGGAGCAGGTGGCTCGGTCAGAAGGTGTGAGCAAGGGAAAGTCTTAGACATGTGCTATATGCAAGAAAGTCTCAAACAGTTGGTTTAAGCAGGTGTAAAAGGCTTATGCAGAAGCATAAGCGATTGTAATCATGAAGTGGTTATAATGAAAATTTCTTGTGAGGCAAGGGGACTAGAGTACTCTCAGTTAGGGGAGGAACTAGGATAAATCATTTGTGTTTTCTGCTGTTATTTATTTACTTTTGTTATATCTGCTGCCAATGAATTAAAATAGAATCTGAACACCAGTTCTGATTCTGAAACTCTGATCAAAAGTTAAATTAAAGAAAACGCAAAACACAATTCAATCCCCCCTTCTTGTATACTTTTCACACCTTCAATGAGAGTTTGTAAATTAGATATATTTATTTTGGCAGATTTAAAAGTAATGCATGAAACATGTAAAAAAATTGATTATCATATAATGCTACACATTAAGGAGTAGATGTATTAGATAATCTATTAAGAAACAACTAAGAAAACACCACCTATAAAACCTATATAATAAAATATGCACAAAGAAGGTCAAATCTACTCCAAATGTTGGTCCAACCAACCCATCGCCACCTATAGAACATGTTAAACAAAATATGCATGGGTATGGGGCGGGTACGGATATCATATTTACTAAACGGGGCGGTAGTAGGGGACTTGTACACATACCTATAACACCCCAAAATTTTCCCTCACATTTTACCATCAATTAGTGGCTTATGCTTCACTTACATGTGCATTTAGGTCATAAACATCATACATGCATCATTGGCTTTCCCAAGGCATGGGATCAGAGGTTTCTAGGTCATTGATTGTTCAAAGCAAAGAGAATGAGATATACTCATTGACTCAAGCTACAAAGGCTTCTCATGCTTCAAGACATCATGTTTGGGTCATCATTTCATCAGGTGATTGGAGATTTGCAAGAAACTTAAAGAGGATCACTTCTCCTATCTTTGGTTCTAAAATTAGGGTTTTACCTAAAATCAGTTTATTTCTGATTCTTTGGGAAAAACTTGATTCCATGGCTTTATATATGTTCTCAAGTATCTATGCGTGGAGTATTGACCATCCATTTCATTCAGAAGGGTTTCAATTGGTCAAATGATTAAGAATCAGCTAAATTGGGAACAAAGTCAACTGAGCAATGAAAAGAGTCAACTCCTAACTTTTTGAGGTAAATCTTGAGTTCATCATGTTAAATGGGACCAATGGGCGAAATTTGATCAAGAAATATCAAAGGAATCATGAAAAATCAAGGATTGTGGAAAGTTTCTATTTTTGGCAAATTAGGGTTTTAGAACTTTCCATTTTTGGCAAGTTTTCATAGTTGTGCAGCCACTTTCAAGGCCATTTTTCTCCATGATCAAAGCTTCATTTCATTTTTTGTCAAACACGAAAGTTGTAGTGCTCATTACAAGCTTTCCAACCATATAAAATTCATCTCAATTGGATCATTTTTGAGTAAGTTATGATTGTTGGAAATTGGACATTTTCACATTTGCATTTTCAAACACTTAGAATTGTTTCTAAGATTTTAAGGTCAGTTTGTATGCTAATGTTCAAGCTTGTTTTTGATAGGTTTCCAAGCCTTATTTGGAAATCATGTTAAAATCAAAGTTGTAGAGTGATCTTCTACCTTTCCAACCATATAAAGAATGCCTCATTTGGATTTGTCAATCAAAAGTTGTGGTATTCTAAAAATCATGACATCAAGTTGTTCAATTTGGAAAAACACTTAGAATTTTTTAAGGCAAAGTCAGTTTATGTCATACCATCTTCAAGGCCAATTTCAATCATGTTTAAGGCTTCAATTCAAGTTACATCAAACATGAAAATTACTCTATGATATTCCCTCTTTCTCATGATATCAAGATCATGCCATTTAATTCCATATTCTTCAAGATATGTGATCTAAAAGTCAGCCCCATGAAAATTGTTTTCCAACACCACCAACCATGGTATCTCACTCAAAATCCCAAGAAATGCCTTGCACTCATGCTGCATTACTACTACACACCCTCGTGTCCTTATCATTACCCCACTTGGCCATGCAAAACCTTAACATAACATGCACATGTAATAACATTACCCCATATAAAAGAGAGAGAAATGTTAAAACTTGGTATGCAAGTGTTATTCTGATTGTGCCAGCTATTGCTCATTCACATATCAATATCATCATGTATCATGTACACCATAACAACAACAACCATGCATCCATTATACACAACCCGTGCCACTCACCACCCTAACCTCTCATTTTCAATTTTCACTAACCATCCTAATTTTAACTAAGATTAACATATTAACTACACTTTAATCAATCATATAAATACTCTTAACCACCCTAACAGAGGCAGTTACATCATTTTGGAGCCAAATCAGAGCAAAATCATTCTTTCACTCTAAAATTTCATTCAATCGAAACTCTCTCATCCTGAGAGCTTTCTCTAAAATTCCGTCAACATCATCATCAACACACTTCATAGAACCTTCTGCTTGCATCTATCTTCATATGGAACAGCTGCATTTCCATATCCGATTTCATCAACTTCCATCATCAACTTTGAAATTTAAGTCAAGATTCAAAGATCCAAAGCATTTATTTTGCTTCACTGAAGATCTTGAGCTATTGCAGTAGAGTTTTCTAGGGTTTTTGCATGCAAATCGCAGCTCCAGTAAGGTAAGATTTTGTGACTTTTCTTGCATCATTTTATAGGCTTTAATGGATGATTAGGAGCATGTAATTAGTTACATCTGAAGTCCTATGATCATAGGCTCTGTTTGTGGTTAGTCTTAGGGCTTAAAATGAAGTTTCTTGATATTAGGGTTTTTGAAAATCCCCTTCGTTTTGCATGATAGAGGAACCTAATGAGAATTCTAAGCTTAGATTCAGATTCAGGATGAAAAAGTTAGTCAAGTCGTGGTTTCCTTTTTCATTTCTGGGATTTTTGATCGCTGCTCATGGTGGGGGTCCACCGGAGAAGATGACCGGAGCTAGGGCTCCGACATCTGTATTTTACCAGGTCATTTGGTCAACGTGTGCGTGCCACTCTCTGATTTGGCCATGTGTGTATTTTTTCAATCCCATGTGTAAAAAAGCTGCCAGCACATTAATGAGGTGAAGAATAAAAACACGTGCCTTATTTCATTTTTCTGGCTTATTTTTATTTTCAAAATAAAATAAAAATCAAATAAAATAAATTATTGTGAAAATGGTTTGGGCCACGCTCCTTTTTGATAATCCCACCCCCCCTGCATGGCCCACTAGGATTCTGAACATAGGACTTGCTAGTAGTGCACCCCCCATTGCCTTTGCACTTTTTTTTCATTTTATTTTTTATGCACGTTTCATATTCCTTTATTAAAAATAGTTTCCATCCTCTAAAAATTCTAAAAAAATTCATGATTTAATTTTTACCCCTTTAATAAATTTTCCAAATTTTTAATTTTCATTTTTGATTAAATTTGGTAATTATTTTTGGTTTTATGAATAAAGGTGCACCAATTGACATAGGTTTTACATTAGGGTTTTGAAAGTGATTTTCCCAAATTGTTATTGACCTTATTTTTTACATACACCTAGTTATATGTGTATAAAAGGTTTTGATGACCCTTATATATTTTCACCATAATTTTTGGGTCCTTTTAAGTTCATCTTTTGAAGCTAGTTTTGGATGATCTTTGCCTTATAACTTGCCATATGTGTGACATTCTTTGAGCCCCTTGTGTGCATAATTTTAGGCCTATTTTTATATCATGTTTATTCACTGACTTCATCATATCATGGTTAAAATCTCATAATTTTTCAAGACTTCTAACTATTTTTCATGATTATTTCCTTGCATGTCTAATGCTTTGATGTGTTCCTAGAATTAGGGTGAACTTGATGATTGTGTATGATCTCTCTTGAGCCAATTTCCTTGACATGTTTAGGCATATTAAATAGGATATTTTGTGCTCCATTTTTATGCTTTAATATTGGTTGTTGATCATGATCTATGTGCTTATCTTGAACCCTAAATGCATACCCGATGTTTGTTCAATGTTTACTTAAGTGATTGGATTTGACGATGCATTTATGCAACCCCTTTAGGGATCTCTTGAGCATTGATTTACAATTTATATAGCATGAGGTAAATCCTTTACATACCATTTTGTAGGTCATTTTTTTAGCTTTAATTGGTGTAAAACTTGCACAAACTTGAACATGATTAAGCATCAAACTTTGACAACTTTTGCTTGAGCCTTTTGTGTGCTTCCTTTGCTCAATGTTTTGAAAATAAAATGTGAGATATTATAGGTCATTTTCTTATGACTTGTATGGTTTGGCACTAGTTTGATATGACTTTTTCCTTCTTTTACATGATTAAAACTTCACATGCCTTTAGAGGATGATTAGGGTTGAGTTTGATCATTGCTTGTTATAACTTCTAAGAGTGCTTTGACATGAAACTTTGTGACAACTTGAGGTTACTTTTAGACATTAAATACATGAGTTAGCTTCTGACTTAGGTTATTTACAAGTCAACTTCATGCCTACTTGTGTATTGTGTAATCATAAGTGATTGATGCATCATAAATGTGACATGTTTGTGTAGAATTGCCTAACCTTTTGAACATGACTTGGTGTGAAGGTCATAATCATTTCTTAAAACCTCAAATCTTATTTTTCTATGATCATACCATGTGTGCTACTGAACAAACTTGTATGATTAACTTAACTTCACTTGAGTAGCCTTTTAAGGTGTGTTTTGCATGACTTTTTGAATGACAATTGTTTGTGTGCTACCATGAGACATAACTTGAATTATTTTACACTTATTAGGACAATAACATGAATGAGATATAATAGGACATAGATACTGCCCCATTAAGGTTATCACCCTTTTAGGACCCATTTCATTTTGTTAAATGATTGATATTACTTCTAGGATAGTCTTAGGACATTTGTATGAGCATAAGTGCATTCTTTTGCATATTTCTTTCAACTATCCAATAGTTGAGCTTGGTTTGAATTTGATGAATATTTGTATGACTTTACATTGACATCAGTACTTAGGTGACTCCTCTTTCATCTCACTTCTTCTTTATTACTTCTTTGAATTGTGATTGAATCATCTAATGTTTACTTGTGTGTGATCACATGTTCCCTTAAGGTTCCTAGCTTGAATCTAATTTTGGATTTTGTTCAAAGTAGGATATACATTAGGTTATCAATCCAAGCATGCTAACATAGGTAGAGATTCCCCTTCCTTGTTTCAACTATAGGATCAATCATTGCATGACAACTTCTAGGATGGAGATCCCATTAGATTTTTCTTTTAACCATTTGAGTCTCTCTTCTCTCTCTAAAAGAAAAGCAAAAACACTTAACAAATATTATATGTGTAGTGCGCCACGAGCCTCAAGCGCATGGGAAATGACTAGTGAAGGTCTCCTCTACTCTTCTAGGGTGCTTTGCAAACGTCCTGTTGGGGGCGACCTTGTCAAAGTATTCGCTCCTATGTCATAGTCTTTAGCACAATACATATCACAAACAAAACAAACCAAAACATTTCTTCTAAAAGACATAAACAAATCAATCGTCTTCCTTCGGGATTATTTTGTCATCTCACTCCCTCTAATCGTAAGGACACGCTATTTTCGTTCTACCGCAAACAGGTAAACGCGTAAGTCTCCACACAACGAACGACAACACCTAACCTGCTAGAATGCCAATGTTAGTGTCGTCCACCTAAAATACACCAAACAAGGCCACCCGTAAAGAGACGAACTACGACTGCTTTAATTTCCTCTCTCTCGTCCGATTAAGGATACGTATGCACAAGACGGCGATGTCTTGGCGAGCAACCTTCCCCCCTTTCTCCGGTAGTCCTCCTCCGGTAGTCCTCCGAACTACATTGAATCTAACTTTCCCATTACACGAGGGAATACGTAGGCCTAGGACGGCGAAGTCCTATCGAGTCACCTTTCGTACCTTTTCCCCCTTCTTCTTTGTTTCTCATTCTATTCCTTTCCAGTTAACAGTGGAGCTTCAAATATCTATACCCTTTGATCAGAACAACAAGCGTGGATCCCTGTGAGTACGATGGACACGGGGGGTGCTAATACCTTCCTCCCGTGTAACCGACTCCCAAACCCCTATCTTGGTCACAAGACCATTCCTTTCCCTTCTTCAGGTTTCTTCGACCGTTTTCTTTCCCCCGTCGGGATAAATTACGTTCGCTGGCGACTCTTATGTTTTTTTGCCGGTTGTTTTTCACAGTTGCGACAGCTGGCGACTCTGTTGGGGAGCGAACCCAGAATCTCTAGTTCCCTAAGCAAGTCAATCCTAGCGCTTGTTTGTTTTCGATTATTGGGTGTTTATTTGTATACTTTACCTGCTTTATTTATGGCTTTTATTGCACATTTATTGCTTTTATCGCATCTATCTACTTTATTACATTTCATTACTACCATATATGTACTGGACTGTGCTAGATTGCTGGTTTTCTTTGGTGGGCAGGGTGTTCTAAGAGATAAGCCCACTACCCAGGCTTGAGTATACACATAAGTTTTAGAGTGATAGTCGTGTCGTTTACATGGTGGTGACCACGTATAGTGTTCACGAGACCCACAGCCAGATGAGGTTCCTTTGGGATATATTCTATATTGCATGTTGATGCAGGTTAGAGGATGTTACCATTGTGAGCTGTCGACTCTAGTGACCATTCCCGAGGACTCAGTTGAGGCACTCCTCTAAAGGGGTAATAATGTCAAACCAGAAATGGTGAACGCATTATTGCTTCTTGATCCGAGGACCCGAAACTAGGAACTTGCTATAGGATGACCTTTTTGGGGGGGAATCACTGGAGGCACTCCTCGATTGGTGATAATACTGTATCCAGAAGGATGAATGTATTATTGCTTCTCGACCTCAGTGCCAGAAACTAAGGATCCTTTATTTTAGAACCCACATGTGAGAGGGAATGGGTGTTTATAGGTTTACAGGAAACTTTGACCTCCAATCTACCCGGTTATCTGGTATTCTTACTAAAGTGAACAATTTATCCTATTATATTCAACCGTTTGTTATTCACACAGTTCAGCACAGACACGTTCAGCTATATGTGGCATTTCTGATACCATGACAATGTATTGCATCATTTCATGTGCATACCCTAGCATTCATGTTTTTTCATTCCCATGTTTATATCTTACTCTTGATTCCAGTCAGCGAGTTTCTGTAGGGATGGATACTGAGAAGAAGAAAAATATCATCATCTACAAGTTTCCTAAGCCTAATCTAGGCCCCATTAACAACTTGAAGGCTTTGGTGAATCCTGATGTGTTGGGAGCTTTCAGGGAGAAGCACGGATGAATCATATCTTTTGTTCATAACATCACTAATTATGAGTACATAGGTATTCACACGTTGCTACAGTTCTACGATCCTCCTTTGAGGTGTTTCACATTTCCAGACTATCATTTGGTCCCAACACTAGATGAGTATGAAAGTATCTTGGGGATTTCCATTAAGGAGAGCGCACAGTTCTTTGGCTCCAAGAAAGATCCTGAGTTCAAGGATGTGGCCGGTGCTCTTTATTTGAGCAAATCAACGTTGGAAGCTAACATAGCCAGTAAAGGAGGTTTTCAGGGTTATCATCTGTGTTACTTGACAAAGAAAGCTCAAGAGGCCGCTGAAGGCAAAAGATGGACTACTTTCAACCCAATATTGGCTCTGTGTGTGTACGGTAGTGTTCTATTCCCGAATGTGCCTGACTTTGTTGATGTGGACGTTATCCTAATATTTATGATGAAGAATCTGGTGCCAACTTTATTGGGGGATCTTTATCATTCTGTGCATCATAGAAACGAGAAAAGAAGAGGAGGATTTGTTCATTGTTGTGCACCTCTCTTTTACAAATGGTTTGCAAATCGTCTACCTCGTTCGGGCGCTTTTGTGGATACAAAGGATTCTCTAGAGTGGTGTCAAAGACTGATGGGTTTGTCCGCCAAAGATATTGTTTGGATAGATCATGGGTTGCTTTGTAAGGATATCATTCACAGTTGTAGTGAGTTCCCGAATATGCCGTTGATAGGGAGGAAAGAGGGAATCAATTATAACCCCTCTTTGGCTATCAGACAGTTTGGGTACACTTTGACAGGTCCACCATTTAAGAGGGATGTCGAGGAGTCCTTATACTTCCAAGTAACGGATGATGTGGCGATAGCGCAGAAAGCTTCTGATGCTTGGCTCAGCATACAGAGAAGAGGTAAAATTGTTTTGGGTAAGGGCAATAACCGAACCTACTCCCCGTATGAAGACTGGCTAAGGAAGAGGGTTGAGGATTTCTATTTTCCTTTTGATCCGACACCTCCTTTATATCCCGAGGTTGTGGAATAAATAACCACTATAGCTATTGAAGAATACAACAAGCTGCAAGCTATTGTAAATAAACTCCGTGTGGAGAACTCTGACCTGAGTAGCCACCTTCAAGATGCTTTACATATTAATATGGGATTAGAATGTAAGGCCCAAGACGCAACAAAGCTGCTAGTGGAAAAGGAGAAAGACTTTGTAGATAGGGCTCAGTTTTATCAGAAAGCTAACATGGCTGCAGAATCCTCCACCAAGGTTCACAAACACACTAAGCAGCTCTTATTTGAGGTGAATGTTAAGCTTGCTGACTCTTGGAAAATGTGGGATGACTTTGCGGCCAGAGAAGATGAAGTCAGGGCTGAAAATGAAGAACTGAAAGAAAAACTCAAAGCAAAAGAGGAAGAGCTCCAGAATGCGAAAAGAGGCAAGAAGCACTTTTCTGATAAGCTGAAGGAGGCTCAAAGGGAAATCAAAGAGCTCAAAGTTCAAGCTAGAATAAAGAAGGCAAAGCTAAGAGATGTCTTTGGAGATGATGACAGCGCGGAGCATATTGGTAAGCTGAACCAGGGTATTGGGAAGAGAAACAAGCTGGTCAAGGGGTTGATAGTGCGACTGACTCATCCCGATACCGAAGCACTTCTCGAGGAAGTCAAGGGCAGTTTGTATGGACTAGGGGTTTGGGAATGAATTGTCTCTTTATTTCTGTGTGTTGCTTATTGTGGTTACCATCAGGCTTGTTGATGGAATCACCTATGGTTGTACCAGACACATTTGTATGACTCTTTGAAGTCTTATATTATGAGATGTTTGTTTTAGCAATATTTGTTTCAACAGTATTCTCTCAGCAATGTTTCTCGCAGGCATATCTTCTCCGCAATGTCTATCTGTTCCAGTAATATCTTCTCAATAATGTATCTGATCCCTCGCCCGATTAAAACTAGAATCAAAGTATAGAAATACCTTGGAAATGATTAAACATGACATATGCATGCATTCACGCATTTCATTTTGCATAAATGGTGTTTATCATATGGATTTCTTACCTTGTTTGATTGAACATGCAGGATTGCTAACTTTTACCTTCATCATTACTCAAAACGCCGGAATCAACAAAGATCAATGGAGCAGATTCAAGCAGAGTTGATGGAAGTCTGCAGCAAAAGGGGCAGTTCATGGTGGACATGCAAGCTTTATCTCAGGGTCAGAAAATGTTGAGGGAAGAAGTCCATCAGCTGAAGATTCAGATGGGCTTGATCATGGAGGTCATAAGAACCGTGTTAAGAAAGGAGGGAAGTCCTATGCCCGCTTCTACAATGGAAGGTGTTATTCCCCATGTTCCGTCAGAATCTCTCCCAGACCATGAATTGCCTTGGGGATCTTCTTAACAATCTGAGGGTCCAGAACTTTCCCGACAACCGACATTGCCTGTCTCCCAAGAGAATCCAAGGAGCATAGGGTATGGATCAAGGCCAAAGAGGCTTGAAAGAGTTTTTGACCTGCTCTCGATGCCATATGCACTGCTGCTGCAACATCTGTTTCAACTTTGACTGGTTCAGTTGCGGACTCTAGCTCCACCTGCTAGTAAGTTTCCCCCAGGCTATGACGCGAAGGCCCGTTGTGACTTTTGAAATTCTGGTTTAATCAGATCACTAAGATGTCAAACAGGATGTCGTGACACTTGATCTCTGCTTCTCACAAGGATTAAGGAAGAACAGAAACAAACAGTAGAAAGAAAAACAACACATAGAAATTGTTAACCCAGTTCGGTGATCAACAACACCTACGTCTGGGGGCTACCAAGCCAGGAATGAAATCAACTAAGTAGAATTGGTACTAAGCTATACTCCAACATTTACAACTTAGTACCTAGAAACTACCCTTCCTAGATTTATACCTAAGACACTCCTAGGTATGAGACCATTCTCAATTCCCTTCCAATCACATCAGCGACTGAAAATATTACAACTCAATAAACTTTCCTTCTCTGGTATTCACAGAATACACGAGAGGCTCACAAAAGTACAAACCCTAGTACTCTATAACAGCTGCAATATTTAACTACCATACTAGTTTAAATCCATCCTATTTATATTGCAAAACAGAACTGGATTTGGGCTTCAAAAATGCAGCAATTCTTCTCCCCAGAATCTGCGACCTATTCTTTTCTTTAATCCCAAGTTTCCAAAAATGTCTCCTTGCATGGAAACCACATATTCCAGTTAGAATCAGAATCTCTGATTCCTCAATCTCAGATGCCACCTGGGATCTAGTCATATTCCAATCACACCTGGAACCTTAATACATTTATTCCAAAACTATAATAGACAAAGATGTCGAATCCACCTGATAGGACATCTTGTCTAACATCTTTAACCTGCAGTTAAATCATCATGTCAGGACATCTTGTCCAACATCTTTCTGCTAAGTTAGTTTTACCAAAATTGATGCCAACCTCAAGGGCTTGGACTCATCAATCTCCCCCTTTGGCAGATTTTGGCTAAAACTAACTTTCATTGACCTACAGAAGCATATCAGGGAGACCACCATCAGAACAGCAGCGGAAACATAACTTTGTCTCCCCCTCAATCAGTACTTCCTGCAAGGAGTACAGTTCTACTCCCCCTCAGTGGTTAGTAGAAAATCAGTGGTTAGTGATGTTAGTATTTCTCCCCCATTTTAGCCACAATATGATAAAGGCAGAAGAACTAACTCAAAAACCAATTAACCAGTTCATAGTACTTAAATTACACACCCGACAAAAATAAAAATTATCTTGGGCATTCAGCCCTTACACAACCAAAAACAAAAAAACATAAGTATAAAGAAACAAGAGCATAAGAGAATTCTGAATAACCCTCTCATCTTGAAGGGAATACATATTCAAAGAATTGAATATCATTCCCACATCCAGTGGAAAGTTATGCCTCGTCAGATAGGCAAACTCCAAGCTTACCTCTCAAAGCCTCAAATTGATTTGCATCCAAAGCTTTAGTAAAGATGTCAGCTAGTTGACTTTCTGTGGTCACATGCTCCAGAGTTATGATTTCATCTTCCACTAGGTCTCGAATGAAGTGATGCCTGATGTCAATGTGCTTAGTTCGGCTGTGCTGAATGAGATTCTTTAAAATATTTATTGCACTCAAGTTATCACAGAAGAGTGTCATAACATCTTGCGGAACAATATATTCAGTCAGCATTTGCTTCATCCACATCAGTTGAGAACAGTTACTTCCTGCTGCAATGTATTCAGCTTCAGCAGTAGATAAGGAGACACAGTTTTGATTTTTACTGAACCAGGAGATTAAATAGTTCCCGAGAAAAAAACATCCAACATATGTGCTTTTTCTATCATCTCGTTTCCAGCCCAGTCAGCATCACAGTATCCTATTAATACAGAGTCAGAGCTGTGTGTGTAGAGTAGTCCATAGTTCCATGTACCATTCACATACTTCAGAATTCTCTTGACCTGATTAATATGGCTCACTTTGGGTTCAGCCTGATACCTTGCACAGACTCCTACAGAAAATGTTATATCAGGTCTACTAGCTGTAAGATATAAGTGACTTCTAATCATGCTTCGATAGAGACTCTGATGAACACTTACTCCATTCTCATCTCTTGACAATTTCAAGTGAGTAGGGGCAGGAGTCCTCTTGTGTTTTGCATTTTCCAAGCCAAACTTCTTAACAATATTCTTGGCATATTTTCCTTGCCAGATAAAAATAGAATCTTCCATTTATTTGACTTGGGGACCAAGGAAATAGGTTAATTCACCAACTAAACCCATCTCAAACTCCGATTGCATTTGCTTAACAAACTGTTGGACCATTTCTTCTGACATTCCTCCAAAAATGATATCATCAACATAAATTTATGCTATCATGAGGTTACCTTCTCTTTCTCTGACGAAGAGAGTTTTATCAATTCCTTCCTTTCTGCATCCATTTATAACAAGGAAGTCAGTTAGTCTTTCATACCAGGCCCTTGGAGCTTGTTTCAACCCATATAAGGCTTTCTTCAGCTTGTACACATGATCTGGAAATATTGGATCAACAAAGCCTTTAGGTTGTTCCACGTAGACCTCTTCACTGAGATATCCGTTCAGAAAGGCACTTTTGGCATCCATTTGAAAGAGTTTGAACTTCAGTAGATAGGCTATTCCAAGAAGCAGTCGTACAGACTCTAGTCTAGCTACAGGAGCAAAAGTTTCATCAAAATCGACTCCCTCTATCTGAGTGTATCCTTGAGCAATGAGTCTGGCCTTGTTTCTTGTGACTACACCATGTTCATCAGACTTGTTCTTAAACACCCACTTTGTTCCAATCACATTTGATCCTTCTGGTCTGGGTACAAGATCCCATACGTTATGCCTCTTGAACTGCCATAGCTCTTCTTGCATTGCGTTAATCCAAAATTCATCTGTCAAAGCTTCCTTGACATTCTTGGGTTCCATCTTTGATACAAAGCAGACACTTGCCACCACATCTCGTGATCTGGTCATTCTTCCTCAATTTGGGTCCCCTATTATGAGTACTTTAGGGTGATCTTTCTATATTCTGATGGAGGGTCCCTTGTCAACCCGCTCGGTTACAGCAGATTCATGATTGTCATCGTTGGATACAACAGTATCTTCAGAGTTATCTTGGAGTGTTTCAACATCCTCTGTGACATCTTCCTCCTACATGGGGAAGAAGGCTCCAATGTCATTTTTAAATTCAACCTCCATAGGTGAGTCATCAACCACAACATTTATGGACTCCAGTACTACTTGAGTTCTTGAATTGTAGACTCGGTATGCTCTGCTATTTGTGGAGTAACCTAGAAAGATTCCTTCCTCACTCTTGGGATCCATCTTTCTTCTTTGCTCACAGTCTGCCAGGATGTAGCATTTGCTTTCGAAGACATGGAAATATTTCACAGTTGGCTTCCTACCTTTCCACAATTCATATAGTGTGGCAGATGTGCCAGACCTGATGGTTACCCTGTTTAAAATGCAGCAAGATATATTCATTGCTTCAGCCCAAAAGTGATATGGGAGTTTCTTTGCATGAAGCATGACCCTTGCACAATCTTAAATAGCTCTATTTTTTCTCTCAACCACACCATTCTGTTGGGGAGTGATGGGTGAAGAGAACTCATGATTGATTCCTTCTAAGGAGCATAACTCATTAAACTTGTTGTTCTCAAACTCCTTCCCATGGCCACTTCTAATTCTAACTATTCCACAGTCCTTTTCTCTTTGAAATTTCTGACACAATCCTTTGAAAACTTCAAATACCTCTGATTTCTCTTTGAAAAAGTGCACCCAAGTGTACCTAGAGAAATCATATACAACTACGTAAGCATACATTTTTCCTCCAAGACTTTCAACCTGCATAGGTCCCATTAAATCCATATGGAGAAGCTCTAAATTTTTTGAGGTGGTCTGATGTTGAAGCCTTTTATGTGACATTTTAGTTTGTTTACCAATCTGGTATTCCCCACATATCTTGCCTTCATCTATCTTCAGATTTGGAATCTCTCTGACAGCTTCCTTGGATTTGACTTCTTTTATTCCTTTTAAGTGCAAATGACCCAATTTCTGATGCCATAACTTCACTTCATCCTACCTTGACACCAGGCAGGTGGAGGGACACTGAGTTTCATGAGGAGCCCATAAGTAATAGTTATCCTTGGATCTGGTACCTTTCATAATGAGTTCTTCTTTATCGTTTGTTACCAGGCACTCAGATTCAGAGAAGTTCACCTTAAGACCTTGGTCACACAGTTGGCTGATGCTTATTATATTTGGAGTCAATCCTTTGACATACAAAACCCGATCAAGGCTGGGATGTCCAACATACTTCAACTTACCAACACCTTTTATCTCTCCTTTTGAACCATCTCCAAAGGTGACATGGCCAGTGGGATGAGGTTTGATGTCAGCCAAGAACTTCTTCACACGAGTCATGTGTCTGGAGCAGCCACTGTCAAAGTACCAGTCTTCTTTGGCAGAGGCTCTCAGGGTGGTATGAGCTATGAAAGCTACAGTTTGATCCTTAGGGATCCACTTCTTCTTCCCTTTGGGAGCCTTCTTTCTTCTTTTGGATCATGTTGAAGATTTAGGATATCCATTCAACTTATAGCAGTGAGCCTTTATATGACCAACCTTCTCGCAGTAATAGCACTGTTTGTCCTATTTTTGTTTTCCTGGAGAGATGTTCTGAGTCCTTTGATGACGTTGGGACATCTTTCCTGACATCACGTGGGCTGAGTTCCCTCCATTCCTATGTCTTTTGGTCTCAGCATGATCATTATAGCCAAGACCCTTTTTAATTCTGGTATTTCTCCCTGACATAAGGATTTCTTCTAGCGTATCTGAGCTATTGTTCATCATTCTTATGTACTTGGTCATGTTATTAAGTTTGGTGTTTAACAACACCACTTCATCCTCCAGATTAGAGATCGTTTCCAAATGATTCAGTCTCTCATCACAAAGTTGAGAAATAATATTCTGCTGATCTTGTCCTAATTAACACAGTTCAACAAAGTCATTAGGGTTGAGCGATCTGATATCTGACTCTTTGTCAGAATCATACACTCCAGTCATAGCATACACCTTCTTAGTAGTTTCTCCATCACTCGAGGAGCCATCCTCAGACCAAGAGGTGGATAAACCTTTTTTCTCCTTCTTGTGGAACGTGGGACACTCGCCTCCTGTGTGTTCAAAACCTCCACCCTCAAAGCACTGAATTCTCTTCCCTCGGTTGGGTTTCTTATCATAGCTAGGTCTTCTTCCGAAGTTTCTTGATCTATACATGTCATAAGTATGAGCCTTGACATTGGTGTTAGACTTCTCATCCAGTTGCTTTGCCAATTGATGAAATTGTTTTTCAAGGAACCCTACAACTTTGGACAAATCCTCATTGGTGTCACCCTCTTCTTGGTTGGTCACCAGGGCAAGAATTTTCTTCTTTTCATCCTTTTCACTGATAGCCATCTCAAAGGTTTGGAGTGATCCCATAAGCTCATCTACTTTCATAGTATTTATGTCCTGAGCTACTTAAATAGCTGTCATTTTCATATCAAACCTCTTGGGAAGAGACCTTAGAATTTTCCGAACCAACTTGGCTTCAGGAATTTTCTCTCTAAGGTCACTAGATGTGTTGGCAATATCAATGATGTTCATATGAAAGTCATGTATACTTTCATCTTCTCGCATCCTCAGGTTCTCAAACTTAGTGGTGAGAAGCTGAAGTCTTGACGATTTAACCCGTGAGGTGCCCTCATGGGCAGTCTTCAGAATTTCCCAAGCATTGTTTGCAACAATGCAGTTCTTGATGAGTCTGAAGATATTCTTGTCCACACCATTGAACAAGGCATTCAAGTTTTTGGAATTTCCTTGAGCAAGCTTATCATCTTCATCATCCCAGTCTTCGTCAGGTTTCAGCTCATCAGTGAGCTTCCCATCTTTGTCTTTGATATTTGGTGGATCCCACCCTTTAACCACAGACTTCCAAGCTTTACCATCCATGGACTTGATAAACGCCACCATGCTTACTTTCCAATATTCATAATTGGATCCATCAAGTATAGGTGGTCTATTCAGAATTCCTCCTTCTTTATAGATCGAACTAGAAAGTAACATCCTTGAATCTCACCCAGATACAGAGCAGGATGCCTGCTCTGATACCAATTGAAATTCTGTTTTAAGCAGATCACTAAGATGTCAAACAGGATGTCGTGACACTTGATCTCTGCTTATCACAAGGATTAAGGAAGAACAGAAACAAACAGCGGAAAGAAAAACAACATACAGAAATTGTTAACCCAGAAATTGTTAACCCAGTTTGGTGATCAACAACACCTACACCTGGGGGCTACCAAACCAGGAATGAAATCAACTAAGTAGAATTAGTTCTAAGATAAACTCCAACGTTTACAACTTAGTACCTAGAAACTACCCTTCCTAGATTTCTACCTAAGACACTCCTAGGTATGAGATCCTTCTCAATTCCCTTCCAATCACAGCAGTGACTGAAAATATTACAACTCAATAAATTGTCCTTCTCTGGTATTCACACAATACACAGGAGACTTACAAAAGTACAAACCCTAGTACTCTATAAGAGCTGCAATATTCAACTACCATACTAGTTTAAATCCATCCTATTTATATTGCAAAACAGAACTGGATTTGGGCTTAAAAACGCAGCAATTCTGCTCCACAGAATTTGCGACCTATTCTTTTCTTCAATCCCAAGTTTCCAAAAATATCTCCTTGCATGAAAACCGCATATTCCAGTTAGAATCAGAATCTCTGATTCCTCAATCTCAGATGCCACCTGGGATCTAGTCATATTCCAATCACACCTGGAACCTGAATACAGTTATTCAAAAACGGTAACAGACAAAGATGTCGAATCCACCTGATAGGACATCTTGTCTAACATCTTTAACCTGCAGTTAAATCATCATGTTAGGACATCTTGTCCAATATCTTTCTGCTAAGTTAGTTTTACCAAATTGATGCCAACCTCAAGGACTTGGACTCATCAACTTTCATTCTGGAGCACCATGGCATAGTATTGAAAAATGCAAGGCCTTTCAGCATAAGGTCCAAGACTTAATTGATTTAAAGGAAATCGAGTTCACGCCGAGCGGCACGGAGGTACGGGGTGATCCTGCTCCGGCTGTTGAAAAAGAGATGGATGCTCCTCTCATATCTCCAGGGTCACCCTCAGGACAGGGGCATATTCCACAGTCTTGGGTTTCAGAATCCTCATGCCAACAACATTTGTCTGTTCCTCAACCAGATCTAAAGAGGAAAACACCTAGGCAGGATGGGTGCCTAAATCAGAATCATCCTCAGAAGAAACGACAAAGGCCGAAGAAGCCTGAAAGGCAGATTGATACCATCCCCATGCTGTATAAATAGTTATTGCCTGAGCTTCTCAAGCATCAGCTGGTTCAGTTAAGGACTTTCGTTGCTCCTGACCAGCTGCCACCAGGTTATGATGCAACTGCAAGATGTGAGTTCCATTCAGGGGAATCTGGCCATTCAATCGAAGATTGCAGAGCTCTGAAGCACTAGGTTTCCAGATCTGATTGATTCAAAGGTCATTACGATCACGGAAGATGGTCTGCACATCAATTAAAGCCTCCCAAGTGAGCACTCATGCTGCAAATAAGTCCAGACGGAGTCAGGCCTCCTCAACCATGGAAATCTTCAGCTTCTTTACTGTATTTTCATTTGTATTTTTCATTGTTTGTTAAAGCATTGTTTGCATGTAGAATTTGTTTTTGAATGATAATATTGATGCAATGAGTATGTTTTTCGTGAAGTAATCCATTCGTGTTCACTCATATTCTTGTGCATTGCAATACCAACTTTCTTTCTTAAACTCTTGGAGGGAGGATGACGAATTGAAAACGCAAACTTTCTGGTCGTAGGCTTTTGGAACAAAACCTTGCTGATGATGTATATGCATTGTTTCAATTCCCAAACACCTGAGATATAAGGGAGATAGACCCTCGTTAACCTCGTTGAGCATAGAAATAGAAGTTTCTTTTGAAAAAAAACCTCACATCTTAACCTCGGGGCAGGGTAGTTGTCAGTTGATTTGACCAAGCGTTCATGGAAAACAAGACAGCCGGTGTCACACGACTTGTTCAAAAAAAAGGAGAAAGAAAGCCCGCTAAGTCAAAAGCTTGAAAACAAATGACTTAGGCAAAATTTAGGGCATCCCGCTGGACATCAAAATCGAAAAGAATTCCAAAGAATCGGTCTAGGCAAAATCAAGGAAATAAATTAAAAAAACAAATAGAAAAAGCGAAAAGGATTACAAAAGAAAAAATCCTCGAGCAAGAGCAAGTCGTGTGACTACAGATACCAAAGACAAAAGGAGTGACTGCCACTCCGAAAACCTTGTGGGCTCCTTAACCATCACTACTGACATTCAATAACCTTTTGAAAGGTGAGCGCTTGTGCCAAATTAACTGAACGTAGGACTGGAGGACATCAAGGAGAATGGGTGGGTACAAACAAATTGTTGAGCCATAAATCCTTCTTTCTCAAACCGTGAACTAGGCCACGTTACAACCTTCAAAAGTCCTAATTGAGGTAAGGTTTATTCCGAAGGCGTACTTCTGATGAGACAGCGTTCCTGATTCCCATGAGTGGTGCTAAAATATTTTTGTTCGTATTGCATGTGCATAATATCCTTCATTCAAAAATTAGTGTCGCATCTTAACTAGTGATTCATTCACAGGGTTTGGCGATATCTTTTCAATAAAAACTTCAAGATTAACATGTATGTTGCATTAGAATGTTCATTCTTAGAATAAGCATTTTTCGCTTGCATACATTGTACTTAACGCCAATGAAGCTTGCATAATGAGCATCAGTCGAGAAGTCTAACTTTGCCAAGAGGAAATTCCTGGACAATCATATTGAGGAGCCTGTAGTCAAAAGACTCTGTCAGGTAACGGTTTTCTCAGCAAGTTGTGCTCAGATGTAACCAATTTGGGGTAGTCACGTCGAGAAATCTCTCCAAAGTTCAGCCAATCTGGGGCAATCATGTTGAGATTCATCGAATCTCTCAGAGACAGGGGTAAAATTATTGCAAGACCCGTACTGAGGCTGGCCACATCAGGTGTGAGAAGTTGTCCTCTCTAGAAGACGATTAATCAGAACTACTTCTCCAAGGTTTAGTATACTGCGGCAGAATACATCAAGTCTTCGTGATACCTCTCGAGGCAAGTTCCTTTATAGGTTATGTTGTACTTGAGACATCCCCTTGTTGCTCCATACGTTGCAAGACCAGTTTTCTCTCACAACAATTGTGGCGTTATTCAGATATGAGAATATATGTCTCCCCGACAGAAATAGCTAAGGTCGTATCGTCCTCGGCAGAGTGCTATGTTTTCTTATTATTCTCCCTAACGAGAGTCCAGAGGTTTAGTTTCCCCAACCAGAGTTGGATTTGTCTTTTCTCCAGCAAGTGTTCAAGTCCCCATACAGGGTAAAGATGGTTTGTTCTTGCTCTCCGAGCAGGTTAGCATCCCTAGAAAGAGGCTTGTTTGACCTCCCGTCCCCAGTAGAGTTTCTCTCCCCACAGAGTACTGGTATATAATTTCCTCATCAAGTCGGAGACCATCCCCAGCAGTAGACTTGTTTGATCTCTATTCTCTAACAAGAATTTTCTTCCTCACCAGAGGCTTCTTTGATCTCAGTTCCCCCAACAGCCAGTTCAGAAGGTTGTCATTTCCCCAGCAAAATTTAATGGCTATAGGTTCTCCCCAAGCAGGATTGGTTCGGGTGATGTTTTCCCAGCCAAGTCATCATTCCCCGCAGTGGCAGAGTCCGGAAGTTCGCAGCAAGTTTTGGCAGTTCAGAGCCCAGATGCATCAACATTACTCCCCAGCTGAGTTGTTGATCTTTTCCCCATAGAAAGTCAAAAGATCAGATCAATGATCACTTCCTCGGCAGAGTTACTAATCATCATCCCCGACAGAGGATTCTCTTTGCATATTGTATATAGTAATCATCATTACATCACATCTTCAAAACGCAAGCATTTCCATGTCGTCATGAGCATTACACCATAGAAAAATTCAAACATATGTATCTGAAGCTTAAGCCAGGTTTGATACTTTCTTTGTCAGACGTTTCCCTAGCAGAAAATGATGTAACTCAGGAGAGATCGTTTAACTGTAGCCCCCAAGCAGGTGCTTCAACCAATCCTTAGGGTAGTAAATTCGTCAATCTTACCCTTTTGATCTTCGTTCCCTAGCAGAGTCGTCTGACTAGGATTCCATTATCCCCTTAGAGTTGTCTCTTTCACCCATCGTTCGAGGTTTAGATGCGTTATTCTTGATATTTTCGGGATATTGTTCTGCCAACACCCGTCCGTGTTCATTTTTTTCAACACTCATCCGTGTTTGTTTCAGTTTCATCAATACTTGTCCGTATTGATCCTATATTCTTAGACACTCGTCCGTGTTCTTTCGACACCTGTTTGTGTTCGATTTCATTTCTTTAATACTTCGTCCGTATTGATCTTAGACACTCGTTCGTGTTCTTTCGACACCCGTCCGTGTTCGATTTCATTTCTTCAATACTTCATCCGTATTGATCTTAGACACTCATCCGTGTTCTTTCGACACCCATCCGTGTTCAATTTCATTTCTTCAATACTTCGTCCGTATTGATCTTAGACACTCGTCCGTGTTCTTTCGACACTCGTCCGTGTTCGATTTCATTTCTTCAATACTTCACCCATATTGATCTTAGACACTCGTCTTTGTTCTTTCGACACCCATCTGTGTTCGATTTCATTTCTTCAATACTTTGTCCGTATTGATCTTAGACACTCATCTGTGTTCTTTCGACACCCATCCGTGTTCGATTTCATTTCTTCAATACTTCATCCGTATTGATCTTAGATACTCGTTCGTGTTCTTTCGGAACCCGTCCGTGTTCGATTTCATTTCTTCAATACTTCGTCCGTATTGATCTTAGACACTCGTCTATGTTCTTTCGACACCAGTCCGTGTTCGATTTCATTTCTTTAATACTTCGTCCGTATTGATCTTAGACACTCGTCCATGTACTTTCGACACCCGTCCGTGTGCGATTTCATTTCTTCAATACTTCGTCCGTATTGATCTTAGACACTCTTCTGTGTTCTTTCGACACTCGTCCGTGTTTGATTTCATTTCTTCAATACTTCGTCTGTATTGATCTTAGACACTCATCCGTGTTCTTTCGACACCCGTCCATGTTCGATTTCATTTCTTCAATACTTCGTCCGTATTGATCTTAGACACTTGTCAGTGTTCTTTCGACACCCGTCCGTGTTCGATTTCATTTCTTCAATACTTCGTCCGTATTGATCTTAGACACCCGTCCGTGTTCGATTTCAGTTTTTCAATACTTCGTCTGTATTGGTCTTAAAGACTTGTACGTGTTTGTTTCGCTTTCATCAATACTCGTCCGTATTTATCCTAGATTTTATATACTCGTAGTAATTTCTTCAGCACTCGTCTATATTGATATTAGGCACTCGTCTGTGTTCACCCCTTTGATTTCAAGCACTCATCTGTGTTTGTTTCGCTCTATTTCAATACTTCGCCCGTATTGATTTTTGACACCCGTCCGTGGTTATGGTTTTATACCTCTTATTACTTGTTCCCCAGCGGAGTCGTCTCTCCCTTTGCAGGTCGTAAATTTTGTGTGGTTATTTTGGTATTCAATCTCCTTTTACCCTGAATGTCTGAAAGCCGCTGCTCTCATTCCTTCATGCCCACAGTTGATTGAATAGGGGCAGCTGTAACACCCCAAAATTTTCCCTCATATTTTACCATCAATGAGTGGCTTATGCTTCACATACATGTGCGTTTAGGTTATAAACATCATACATGCATCATTGTCTTTCCCAAGGCATGATATCAGAGGTTTCTAGGTCATTGATTATTCAAAGCAAAGAGAATGAGATATACTCATTCACTCAAGCTACAAAGGCTTCTCATGCCTCAAGACATCATGTTTGGGTCATCATTTCATCAGGTGATTGGAGATTTGCAAGAAACTTGAAGAGGATCACTTCTCCTATCTTTGGTCCTAAAATTAAGGGTTTACTTAAAATCAGTTTATTTCTGATTCTTTGGGTAAGACTTGATTCCATGGCTTTCTATATGTTTTCAAGTATCTATGAGTGAAGTATTGACCATCCATTTCATTCATAAGGGTTTCAATTGGTCAGATGATTGAGAATCAGCTAAATTGGGAACAAAGTCAATTGAGCAGTGAAAAAAGTCAACTTCTGACTTTTTGAGGTAAATCTTGAGTTCATCATGTTAAATGGGACCAATGGGTGAAATTTGATCAAGAAATATCAAAATAATCATGAGAAATCAAGGATTGTGGAAAGTTTCTATTTTTTGGAAAATTAGGGTTTTAGAACTTTCCTTTTTGGCAAGTTTTCATGGTTGTGCAGCCACTTTCAAGGCCATTTTTCTCCATGATCAAAGCTTCATTTCATTTTTTGTCAAACACGAAAGTTATAGTGCTCATTTTAAGCTTTCCAACCATATAAAATTCATCTCAATTGGATCATTTTTGAGCAAGTTATGATTGTTGGAAATTGGACATTTTCACACTTGCATTTTCAAACACTTAGAATTGTTTCTAAGTGTTTAAGGTCAGTTTGTGTGCCAATGTTCAAGCTTGTTTTTGAGAGGTTTCCAAGCCTTATTTGGAAATCTTGTTCGAATCAAAGTTGTAGAGTGATCTTCCACCTTTCCAACCATATAAAGAATACGTCATTTGGATTTGTCAATCAAAAGTTGAGGTGTTCGAAAAATCATGACATCAAGTTGTTCAATTTGGAAAAACACTTAGAATTTTTTAAGGCAAAGTCAGTTTGTGTCATATAATCTTCAAGGCCAATTTCAATCATGTTTAAGGCTTCAATTCAAGTTGCATCAAACATGAAAATTACTCTATGATATTCCCTATTTCTCATGATATCGAGATCATGCCATCTGATTCCATGTTCTTCAAGATATGTGATCTAAAATATGCCCCATGAAAATTGTTTTCCATCACCACCAACCATGGTATCTCACTCAAAATCCCAAGAAATGCCTTGCACTCATGCTGCATTACTACTACACACCCTCGTGTCCTTATCATTACCCCACTTGGCCATGCAAAACCTTAACATAACATGTACATGTAATAACATTACCCCATATAAAAAGAGAGAGAGAGAGAGAGAGAGAGAGAGAGAGAGAGAGAGAGAAATGTCAAAAATTGGTATGCAAGTGTTATTCTGATTATGCCAGCTATTGCTCATTCACATATCAATATCATCATGTATCATGTACACCATAACAACAACAACCATGCATCCATGATACACAACCCGTGCCACTCACCACCCTAACCTCTCATTTTCAATTTTCACTAACCACCTTTCTAACTGAATTTTAACCATTATTAACATCTTAACCACACTTTAATCAATCATATGAATACTCTTAACCACCCTAACAAAGGCAGTTACATCATTTTGGAGCCAAATCAGAGCAAAATCATTTTATCACTCTAAAACTTCATTCAATCGAAACTCTCTCATCTTGAGAGCTTTCTTTGAAATTCCGTCAACATCATCAGCAGCTGTCGCAACTGCGAAAAAAAATCGGCGGAAACAGAACAGAAGAGTCGCCACCGAACGTTATTTATCCCGACGTAGGGAAAGGAAACGATCAAAAAAACTTAAAAAAGGAGAAGACATGGTCATCGCAACCATAGTCCGGGTTCGGGAGTCGGTTACGCGAGGGGAAGGTATTAGCACCCCCACGCCTCCATCGTACTCGATGGGATCCATGCTTGTTATCTAAACAAAAGGTGAGTTATCTAAATCCTACCGCTAAATAGAAACTAGAAGGGAAAAACAAAAATGGACCCGCAAGGATTATCGCAATCCTATGCCTACGTATCTTCGTGGACGAACGAAGAATCAGAATCGACGTAGTTCGACGGACTACGCACTAAAGGGGGAGGTTGCTCGCCAAGACATCGCCGTCTTGTGCCTACGTATCCTCAATCGAACGAGAAAGAGGAAGTCAGAGCAGTCGTAGTTTGATGTACGAGTCGATGAGTGTTTTTTATGTGAGCGACGAGCTCTAGTCTGAAAATGATTTGAAACCCAACAATCTCGAAGGATAAAATTGATTGGCTTAATTGTAATTTTGATCCCTTTATTTTCATTTTTTTTTGAATTTTGATCCCCCAATTTTAAAATCTGGAATTTTTGTCCCTCTATTTTCAATTTTTTTTAGTTTAGTCTCTCTATTTGAAAATCCAAAATTTTTGTCCCTACATTTTCATTTTGTTTGAGTTTTGGTCCCCTTATTTTCATTTTTGTAAACTTTTAATCCCCCTACTAAATTAGTTCCAAATTGGAAAGGGGGACTAAAATCCAAAACAAAACTTAAAATAGAGGATCAAAACTAAACAAAAATGAAAATAAAGGGACCAAAATTCTGGATTTGAAAATAGAAGGACCAAAACTCAAAAAAACTAAAAATGGAGGGACAAAAATTCCGAATTTTAAAATAGGGGGATCAAAACTCAAAAAAAAAAATTAAAGGGATCAAAATTGCAATTAAGCCAAAATGATTTTGAACTTGGTTTGTGTCTTTTAGACAGAAGTGAATTGAAGTTAGTTTTAAACTCACATTGCACTAAAATCTATGACATAGGAGCGAATGCGTCGCATGGTCGCCCCCAATGGGACGTATGCTAAACACTCTAGAAGAGTGAAGGGAGACCCCTCATTATTCATTTCCTATGTACTTAAGGCTCATGGCGCACAATGCTCGCTGCATTTATTAAGTGTTTTTGAACTTTTTTTAGATGAGAAGAGAATACTTAAAGTTGAAAGAAAAACACTAAGGGAATTCTATCCTAATGTTAGCATGCAAATGTACCCCTAAGGTTGAGGTAAGAAGGGGAAATTCTACCTAATGTTAGCATACATGGATTGAATCCTAATGTCTATCATATTCCAAGCTTAATCAAAGATTAAGTTGGACTAGAGAGTCCTAAGGAAACATGCAAAAGCAAATCTAAGACTTAAACAAGTCTTAAGATTCAAGAGAGAGGAAAGAAATAAGAGATGAAGGAGAAGATGCAATAAAGTGAAAAAACATGGAAGTTCAACTCAATAAGCCAAGAAACAAGGCAAACATCATACGCATACAAAGCAATCACCAATCATTATGTCCAAGCAAACAAGATCATGCAAGACATAGTGTTCAAATACACTCAAATGATCTAGAATTCCATAAGAGATGTAACAAGACATAGAACAATGATAAATAAGACCAAATGAAGTGAGATACAAGATAGGGCAGCAAGTGCATTATATCATAACAAAACCCAAATCAAAAGGAGGAACATCATCCATCACACTCAAATCATATGTCAAAACTAGGTATGCATTCAACAAAATCAAGTCCAAAGTGATTCACATGTTCTTATACAAGTAAGACAACACCAAAGGAAGGTCATACATAAAGAGCCAAAGTAAATCAGAACCTTAAACATGTTTTATCAATCCATGAGAGATTACCAAGCATCAAAAAGATTCATGTCATTCAAGGGCACAAAAATTAGGTCAAGGTGTGTGCATTAATATGCTCAAAACATCACCAAATGGGAGCATCAATAAAAAATAGTAAAGTGATCCAATAAAATCCCAAAAAATATTAAAAAGGCATTTTCAAACATCCAACTAAGCATGTACAAAATATGGGAGCAAAACAAGTTCAAGAACATGTCCAAAAGTGATCAACAAGGCAAGGTAGACAAGTAATCGAGCATGTATCGAGGGCCAACAAAAATCACATGGAAAGTCACTTAAAGTAACTCAAACCAACCCCAAACTAGCATCAAAATAGCCTCATATGAAGGTCTAAGTGTGGCTAAAAAACTAGCCTCAAATGATGAGCAATGGTCAAGAAATTTCCTAACCCTAGATGAAGGGTATCATTGGAAACACACTCACAAAATAATTCTAAATAAAATAGAAAAATTAATTGAAAAATAAAATAAAAATGGTGAAAATAAAGTCAAGACACAAATTAATCAGGAACAATATTTTTGGTATTTTTAAAATGGGTTTATCAATTTAAAAAAATGAAAAAAAAATGAAATAAAAAAACAAAACAAAATAGGGGTGAAGCAATGGAGGTGCATCAGCAATCCAGAAACAAAGGGAACTCAGGTTAACACGCTATTGGGCTCAACACAATGGGGTGGGAAGAGAAAAATGCGCAGGCCCAATCCATAAAAAAAATCATAAACAGGCACCAAAAATAGTCCACGCAAGCATTTCATTAAATTACATGGCGCCTACTCGGCACCATCTGGACAGTCCACCAGGTCAAAACCCTGTACCACGCAAGCAAAACCCTAGATGCCGAAGAACGTCTCCGGTCATCTTCTCTGACCACGAGCTCACCGGAGCTCTGCAAATCACACCAAATCACATAAACAAAGACCCTATCCTGAAGCATTATCCATGTAGATCACAAATCTAGCTTCAAAATTCATTTATATTCACTCTATCATGATGAAAACAAGGCACGAATCAAACATACGAATTCTGAAACTCCATGAAATCAACACAGCATTCATGCAAACATGGACTACATCACTGTAGGGCTTCAGATGCATCCACCATGACCTTAAAAGGTTCCTAAAATGACAGATCTAAGTTGGTGAAAACTTACTTAACGGAGAAGCTCCGTTGGCTCTTGAATAGTGTGCTAAGCTTCAAGAAAACTTCAGCAAATGATCCTTTATGCTTCAGGAACAATGAATCCAACCACAAATTACAAAAAACTTGAAGAACTTTGGAGTTTCGAAGAGAGGGATTTCAGAGAAGAAATGAGCTTATTCTTATCTAATTTTGTGTGTAATGAAATGGTGAGCCCATTTTAGGATTTAGAAGGCTCTATATAGTGACTTGGCACGTGAGAGGGAGAATGAAAATCAACTGAAAGTTTGTTATGCAAATTTGAATTTTCAAGTGAGGGAGAGAATTGCACACGGGCAGGCACATGGGGAGTGGTTTTGTGTGATTCTTCTGAGTGGAAAAAGAAGCATGAAATAAGTGTGAGGCGGTGCACGTGGGAAGAAGAATGAAAACAGATGGTACACTTTTCATCCCTTTCCAATATCGTGTCAAAGGTGTGCATGGCATGTGTAGAAGAAAGTGGTGTGAATGCTTGGTCATTTTAAGCAACATTTTAGCAAGAAGCATAGTACAAAACTTTTCATGATGAAGGTACGCAAGATCATGACTCACAAATATGCCATAAGGTGATGCATTAGAACATGTCCATGTACTACACTTTTGGTGGCCATAGCTTGATGGAATTTTGCCCAAATGAGAAGAAATCAAGTCCATGATGAAGTAGGGAGAACAATGAACAAGTTCAATGTTGAAATCAACTTGAAACAAGGCTTAGGAGCATGTGAAAATTGGTATTGAGATTGTGTCCATGAAACTGATCCAAAAACTTAGAGAAATTTCTAAGTATTGGAATTTTGTAAGTTGGAAATGTCTCACTTTAATCAACCATAACTTGGTGAATAATGGTTCAAATAAAGAGAAATTGAGCTCAAATTCAAGTAGGAAGATGATGGAACACAACTCATGTTGGAATCAGGTTGAAATAAAGCTTGGAGGTATGTGGAAAATTGCCATGAAGATGTGTCCTTAAATCTGTCCAAAAGCTTGAAAATTTTATAAGTTTTTTTTGCATAATCACAACTTGAAACCTCAAACTTGCAAGCATCATATCTCTTGATTCACACATCCAAATGGAGCATTCTTGTAATGGTTGTAAAGCTTGAAATCTGCACTACAACTTTCATGTGAAAAAAATTCCAAATGGAGCTTGTATCATGATGGAAATTGGCTTGGAAGATGGCTGAATTTGGGCTAGAACTTTCCCAAAATGGAAACTCTCTAAAACCCTAATTTTCCATAAATGGCAAAATTTCCAAATTCTTGAATTTTGATGAATCCCTTGACATTTCTTGATCAAAATCCATCCATTGATAACATTTGACATGAATATTGAGAATTTGACCTCAAAAAGTCAGGAGTTGACTTTTCACTGCACAGTTGACTTTACCCCCAATTCTCTTGATTTTCAATCCTCTAATCAATTGAAACCCTTCTGGATCAAATTGATGGTCAATCTTCCATCCCTAGACATTTGAGAACATATAAGAGTCCATGGAATCAATTCTTGCCCAAAGAATCAGAAATAAACTGATTTTACCACAAACCCTAGTTTTGGTACCCACAGTCTAGGAGAAATCGACCCAAGCTCAAAACCCAAATTCCTTTGAGTATGATGTGAATCTTCTTAAACAAAGATGAAATGTGCCACATGATGATGATAAAGCTTCAAAAACTTTCCCATTGGAGTGTTACATTCCCAGATGTTCACAACCCTAACTTGATGATCAACAGATAGAAGGAGGTGATCCGCTCCAAACCTCTTGCCAATTTCAATCATCTGATGAGGTGATGGACATAATGGGATGCCCTGAGGCCTAAGAACCCATTGTAGCTTAAGTGATGGTGATATTAAGAACATCTCTTCCTTTGGTATCATGAACAATATTCATCTATACATACATGATCTCTTGCTTGAACCTTTGAAAAAAATCTTTTCCTCTTGAGCTAACCAAGATACCTTGATCCCATGCAAAGAACCAATAATATGTACAAATGATAATGCAAAATGAAATGAAACATAAGCCAGTTAGAGTTAGAAACATGAGGGCAAATTTTGAGGTGTTACAGCAGCACACTTCATAGAAGCTTCTGCTTGCATCTATCTTCATCTGGAACAGCTCCATTGCCATATCCGATTTCATCAACTTTGAAATTTGAGTCAGGATTCAAAGATACAAAGCATTTATTTTGCTTCAGTGAAGATCTTGAGCTATTGCAATAGAGTTTTCTAGGGTTTTTACACGCAAATCGTAGCTCCAACAAGGTAAGATTTTGTGACTTTTCTTGCATCATTTTATAGCCTTTAAATGTATGATTATGAGCATGTAATTAGTTGTATCTGAAGTCCTTTGATCATAGGCTCTATTTGTGGTTAGTCTTAGGGCTTAACATGAAGTTTTTTTATTTTAGGGTTTCTGAAAATCCCCTTTGTTTTGCATGATAGAGGAACCTAATGATAATTCTAAGCTTAGATTCACATCCAGCATGAAAAAACGAGTCAGGTTGTGGTTTCCTTTTTCATTTATGGGATTTTTGATCGCTGCTCACAGTGGGGGTCCACCGGAGAAGACGATCGGAGCTAAGGCTCCAGAGTCTGTGTTTTACCAGGTCATTTGGTCAACATGTGCATGTCACTCTCTGATTTGGCCATGTGTGTATTTTTTCAATCCCATGTGTAAAAAATTTTCCAGCACATTAATGAGGTGAAGAATAAAAACACGTGCCTTATTTCATTTTTCTGGCTTGTTTTTATTTTTAAAATAAAATAAAACAGATTATTGTGAAAATTTTTTGGGTCACGCGCCTTTTGATAATCCTACCCCCTGTGTGGCCCACTAGGATTCTGAATATATGACTTGCTAGTAGTGCACCCCTCATTGCCTTTGCATTTTTTTTCATTTTAATTTTTATGCACGTTTCATATTCCTTTATTAAAAATAGTTCCCATCCTCTAAAAATTCTACAAAAATTTCTGATTAATTTTTACCCCTTTAATAAATTTTCCATTTTTTTAATTTTCATTTTTGATTAAATTTGGCAATTATTTTTGGTTTTATGAATAAAGGTGCACCAATTGACATAGGCATTACATTAGGGTTTTGAAAGTGATGTTCCCAAATTGTTCTTGAACTTATTTTTTGCATATACCTAGTTATATGTCTATAAAAGGTTTTCATGAGACTTATATATTTTCACCATAATTTTTTAGTCCTTTTAAGTTCATCTTTTGAAGCTAGTTTTGGTTGATCTTTGCATTATAACTTGCCATATGTGTGACATTCTTTGAGCACCTTGTGTGAATAATTTTAGGCCTATTTTTAGATCATGTTGAGCCACTGACTTCATCATATCATGGTTAAAATCTTATAATTTTTCAACACTTCTAACTATTTTCATGATTATTTCCTTGCATGTCTAATGCTTTGATGTGTGCCTAGAATTAGGGTGAACTTGATGATTGTGTATGACCTATCTTAAGCCAATTTTCTTGACATGTTTAGGAATATTCAATAGGATATTTTGTTCTCCATTGTGATGCTTTGATATTGATTGTTGATCATGATCTATGTGCTTATCTTGAACCCTAAATGCATACCCGATGTTTGTTCAATGTTTACCTAAGTGATTGGATTTGACGATGCATTTATGCAACCCTTTTAGGGATTTCTTGAGCATTTATTTACACTTTATATATCATGAGTTAAAGCCTTTCGATACCATTTTATAGGTCATTTTGTGAGCTTTAATTGGTGTAAAACTTGCACAAACTTGAATATGATTAAGCATCAAACTTTGACAACTTTTGCTTGAGCCTTTTGTGTGCTTCCTTTGCTCAATGTTTTAAAAATCAAATGTGAGATATTATAGGTCATTTGCTTCTGACTTGTATGGTTTGGCACTAGTTTTACATGACTTTTTCCTTCTTTTACATGATTAAAACTTCACATGCCTTTAGAGGATGATTAGGGTTGAGTTTGATCATTGCTTGTTAAAACTTCTAAGAGTGCTTTGACATGAAACTTTGTGACAACTTGAGGTTAATTTTAGACATTAAATACATGAGTTAGCTTCTGACTTAGGTTATTTACAAGTCAACTTCATGCCTACTTGTGTATTGTGTAATCATAAGTGATTGGTGCATCATAAAGGTGACACGTTTGTGTAGAATTTCCTAACCTTTTGAATATGACTTGGTGTGAAGGTCATAATCATTTCTTAACATCTCAAATCTTATTCTCCTATGATCATACCATGTGTGCTAGTGACCCAACTTGTATGGTTAGCTTAACTTCACTTGTGTAGCCTTTTAAGGTGTGTTTTGCATGACTTTTTGAATGACAATTGTCTGTGTGCTACCATGAGACATAACTTGAATTTTTTTACATTTCTTAGGATAATAACATGAATGAGATATAATAGGACATAGGTACCGCCCCATTAAGGTTCTCACCCTTTTAGGACCCATTTCATTTTGTTAAATGATTGACATTACTTCTAGGATAGTCTTAGGACATTTGCATGAGCATAAGTGCATTGTTTTGCATATTTCTTTCAACTATCCAATAGTTTAGCTTGGTTTGAATTTGATGAATACTTGTATGACTTTATATTGACATCAATAATTAGGTGACTCCTCTTGCATCTCACTTCTTCTTTATTACTTCTTTGAATTGTGATTGAATCATCTAATGTTTACTTGTGTATGATCACATGTTCCCTTAAGGTTCCTAGCTTGAATCTAATTTTGGATTAGGTTCAAAGTAGGATAAACATTAGGTTATCAATCCAAGCATGCTAACATAGGTAGAGATTCCCCTTTCTTGTTTCAACTATAGGATCAATCATTGCATGACAACTTCTAGGATGGAGATCCCATTAGATTTTTCTTTTAACCATTTGAGTCTCTCTTCTCTCTCTAAAAGAAAAGCAAAAACACTTAACAAACATTGTATGTGTAGTGCGCCACGAGCCTTAAGCACATGGGAAATGATTAGTGAAGGTCTCCTCTACTCTTCTAGGGTGCTTTGCAAACGTCCCGTTGGGGGCGACTTTGTCAAAGTATTCGCCCCTATGTCATAGTCTTTAGCACAATACATATCGCAAACAAAACAAATCAAAACACTTCTTCTAAAAGACATAAACAAATCAATCATATTCCTTCGGGATTCTTTTCTTATCTCACTCCCTCTAATCATAAGGACACGCTATTTTCGTTCTACCACAAACAGGTAAACGCGTAAGTCTCCACACAACGAGCGGAAACACCTAAACTGCTAGAACGCGAACGTTAGCGTCGTCCACCTAAAAAACACCAAACAAGGCCATCTGCAGGGAGTTGAACTAGACTGCTCTAATTTCTTCTTTCTCGTCCGATTGAGGATACGTAGGCACAAGATGATGATGTCTTGGCGAGCAACCTTCCCCCTTTCACCCGTAGTCCTCCAAACTATGTTAACTCTGACTTTCCCGTTACACGAGGGAATAAGTATGCCTATGACGGCTAAGCCCTATCGAGTCACCTTTCGTGACTTTTCCCCCTTCTTCTTTGTTTCTCATTATATTCCTTTCTAGTTAGCAGTGGAACTTTAAATATCTATACTATTTGATCAGAATAACAAGGGTGGATCCCAGCGAGTACGATGGATGCGAGGGGGTGCTAATACCTTCCTCTCGCGTAACCGAATCCCGAACCCCGATCTTGGTCGCAAGACCATTCCTTTCCCTCCTTCAGGTTTCTTTGACCATTTCCTTTCCCCCGTCGGGATAAATTACGTTCGGTGGCAACTCTTTTATTTTTTCCGCCGGTTGTTTTTCGCAATTGCGACAGTACCCACGGGTACCCATTTCCCTCCCTAATTACAATTTGTTACCAAGTTAAAAATGGAAAGAAAATATATCTAGCCATTACCCATCATTAAGATGTTATCCTAATCGAGCAGGGCACATTTTTTAAACCTCTCAATCGATTGAGACAAGGTGTCAATCGATTGGCAAAGACAAAACATTTTCCACATCTTTTCAGACAGCTTTCAACTCATCTATCACGACTTCAAGAAAATTTTAAAAATATTTTCTTGATAAAAAGAGATTTTAATTTTTTTTTGTATGTGTGATTCATCCAAGCATTTTTACAAAAATGCCCTTATGCATTACAAAGTTTTCAATCAGACTAATCAAGACCATGCTTTATTATTCTTTAAGACTTTGTGAGATACTTTCCTTCTTGTTGAAATTTGCTTGAGTTTACTTTAGATGAGGCTTGAGTTAACTTTCATCAGGTTTCCATCATCAAATAGTTAAGTCTAACAAACCATAATTCTATGATTTGCATCTTTAACCGCTTATGTTTGGTCTGTCATCATCGGTTGTCATCATTAGACAAATTTTTTCATCATCAAAAGTAAAATAGTTTTCATTATTAAAAGCATATCACCTGCAAAATAAGGTTCCATAAGTAGGTATTTTTCTTTTTCGATCGAACCTCTATAACTTCTGATGTCTTCTCTCTTCCCTTAACTCTTTACATTTTTGTAATTTATTTATTGCACTTTTAATTTTTGCTGCATAAATCTAAAATGTTTTATAACTCTAATTTTAATTTCAAATTTTTTTCGAAAACATGTTTCTCTGAAACACACAATTCACCTCCCCCCCCTTTTGTGTGCGAAGTCACATGTCCAAGAGACCTACCAATTTACCCCCTCAAGCTTGAGCCGTGTATGGGCATAATGCTTTCCTGAGACCTACCAAGAGACCAAACATGTACACAACCCCTCAAGCATGAGTTAAGTAGGGACAAAATGCTTTTTAGAGATCAGTTAACGATTGTCCCTCGCACCTCAACAAATGATCCTTTTGGGGGGTCTTGCTCTAATCTTTTCGAGCGTGGCAACCTTTAATTGTGATCGACTAATGTTTGTTGGTTGACTAAAGGTTCTACTTACACTATTTGTGATGATTTCCATATACCCTTGGGAAAAGCAGTTACTTATGGCCTATACCTACTTTTCTGTAGTCCTAGCAGGATAACTTTAAATGCAGTTATCCTTATGTGTGAAACTCAACCCTATAAATAGGCTTTAAGGTTTCTCATTTCCCTTATCTCTTTGCTTCGTCTCATAAATTTTTAACAAGTGTCTCTTACATCCAAGAGCAAGCACCGAGATGCATGCTTTTTGCATATGATATATTGTTATTTGGAGAGTCGAATGTGGATCTAAATGTGAGGTTGAATATAAGCTTTAGAAACTGATGGATTTTGCCTAAGAAGAAGTAAAATGGAGGTATATGGAATGTAATTTCAATAAAATTATAAGTGTTTCTAACTTAGATGTAAAATTTGGATACCATATCTCCCACAAGTTACACAGTTTAAATATATTGGTCTGTAATACAAAACGATAGAGAAATAGAAAGATATGTAAACCATCAAATTCAATTTGGGTGGTTGAAATGTAGAAGGGCTTCTAGGGTTTTGTTTGCACAAAAGTACCACTCAAGTTGAAGGGAAAATCTTATCGGACTACGATAATACCTGCAATGTTGTATGTGACAGAATGTTGGGGGGTTAAGAATAAAATAGAGATAGGGATGTTGTGTTGGACGTGTGGTAAAAATAGACAGGA